>MU224858.1:8038190-8056974 GCA_018584345.1 Thuja plicata
CAAGTCATAAACACACTATGAGAAATGATAGTGAAAGTGATAGTGATGACCAAAAACTTGATGAGATTGAAGCACTAATGGCTAGAAGATTGCAGAGAGGCAAAGGTAGATACAAAGGTAAATTACCCTTGGTATGTTTTAATTGTAAAGAGATTGGACACTTTGCTGCTAGATGTCCTAACAAAGGAAAAGAAGATAGAAACAATGAAACATCATATGAAAATAAATTTGGTAGAGGTGATGACATAGATTATCGAAGCAATTGACAATATGAAAAAAGAGACAACTAAGACTACAGGGACAAAGGAAATAAATTTTTTTACCTGGCTGAGAACAAAGTTGAGAATACTGACACTGAGTCTGATGAAGATATTGAGGTGGTATTTGTTGCTATGAAAGATGATTCAGACGAAGAGGAAATATATGTTGAGACTGCACTCATATCTAAGGTTACTAAGAATGATTTCTGGGTTATTGATAGTGGTTTTACTCACCACATGACTAGAGATAAGGAAAACTTTGAAACTTTTGAATACTATAATGGTGGATCAGTAAGAATGGGTAATGACTCACCTTGTTCAGTTGAAGGTAAAGGAACCATAATGTTAAATAATTTGATCAAATGTGGAAATGCATATTGGGTGAAAGGACTTAACTATAATATATTGAGTGTTTCATATCTAAATACCATAGGTCACCGAGTTTCATTCGAGAACAAAAAGGCAAAGATCTTTAATGAATCAGGAAGGTTGATCAAAACTGGTGAACAAACAAAAGGTAACCTATTCTATCTTGATGATATTAACACCACTTTTTTGATGGCTAGAAACAAAGACAGATGGTTGTGTCATAAAAATTTATGTCATGTGAATTTTGACAACATGATTAGGATAAGAAGCAAAAGGAAAGTAAGAGGCTTACCGAGCATGTCAAAGCCTAACCATGTCATGTGTAAGAATTGTCAAAAAGGTAAAATGACAAAGTCTAGTTTCAAGAGAAAAACCTGCACATCTAATTCCATTCTAGAATTAGTCCATATTGACCTATGTGGACCCATGAGAACAAAGAGCTACAATGAAGATCGATACTTCATTCAAGTTATAGATGATTATTCTAGAATGATGACGGTTATGTTATCAAAAGAAAAATCAGAAGCATTCAAGATGTTTAAATGGTATAAAGCTATTGTAGAAAAAAAAAGTGATAAGTAACTAAAATTCTTTAGATTAGATAGAGGAGGAGAATTTATTTTTGATGAATTCTCTAACTTTTATAATGAGCATGGAATTCAAAGACAAGTTTTTGCACCAAGAACACCACAACAAAATAGGATTGCTAAAAGAAGGAACAGATACATTGTTGATTGTGCCAAAACAGTGATGATTGAGAAAGGCATCAGTCAAACATTCTGGAGAGAAGCTATCAATTGTTGTCTACACATTGAACAAAGTTCAATTTAAGAAAGACACCAATAAGACACCCTATGAGCTATGGTATGGACAGACACCCAATGTAAGTTACTTCAGAATTTTTAGAAGTCAATGTTATATTTTGAAAGATGATAGAAATGGAAATCTTGACTCCAAAGCTGAAGAAGGAATATTTCTAGGCTATTCTACAAAAATAAAGGCTTATAAATGTCTTAACAAATCCTTTAACAAAATAATTGAAAGTTCAAATGTCAAAATAGATAAATTTGCTGAGAAAAATGACGAGGAAAGTAGAAAGGAACTAGAAGACTACAATAGGTTTGTCTATAGTGAAGAACCTAAAACTCTACCTGAGAAACAATATATCACTCCTAAGCGACAGAACAATACACCTGACCATCAGGTTGCAAACACCAAAAATTAGGAAATTGCTCAAAATGATGCACCGAGTGATGGAGATCAGAATGAAGGTCAAGATGATGATCAAAATGATGAGCAAAGAGTTGAAATGGTACTTTCCAAGTATGTCATAAGACACCATCCATAGAACTATATCATGGGAGACAAAAAGGCCAGAATGAGAAAAAGAAGTAAGTCACTGAACACTAGATGTTTAATTTGTGATTTTGAGCCTAAATATGTTAATACTGCACTTGAAAATGAAGAATGGGTCAGTGCTATGAATGAAGAGATAAGACAGATTGAGAAGAACATAACATGGACATTATTACCTAAACCGGATGACAAAAATGTCATTGGTACTAAATGGATATTCAGAAACAAGCTGAATGAGAATGGAGAAGTAACAAGGAACAAAGAAAGATTAGTATTCAAGGGGTATGCACAAGAAGAAGGTATTGACTATGGAGAAACCTTTGCACCGGTTTATAGACTAGAAGGAGTTATAATTATACTTTCTTATGATGCATTCAAAGGATTCAAGGTATACCAAATGGATGTCAAGTCTGTATTCCTAAATGGAATACTAGAAGAAGAGGTATACATTGAACAAATAGAAGGGTTTGTTGATCCTAACAAGACAAACATGGTTTGTAGACTACACAGAGCATTGTATGAATTGAAACAAGAACGTAGAGCATGGTATGAAATACTTCACTCCTATCTCATAAGCATTCGATTTGTAAGAAAAAGTGAAAACAGTAATATGTATTTAAAAGAAGATACTGATGATAATATTCTGATTGCTGAAATATTTGTTGATGATGTCATATTTGGTGGTAATGATATGTTATGAAAATACTTTTCTAATGAAATGAACAAAGAGTTTGAGATGTCAATGTTTGGGGAGATCAAATTCTTTCTTGGTCTATAGATTCTTCAACAGGATGCAGGCATATACATCACACAATCCAAATACATGATCAAGGAAGTTCTCAAGATATTCAAGATGGAAGACTCCAAGCCAGTTGGAACACCTATGGCAACTGGATGCAAGCTGCCAAAGGAAGATAAGTCAATTGATGTAAATCAGACCCTATATAGATCAATGATTAGAAAACTCATGTATGTTGTTCATACTAGACCAGACATAGCACATGCAGTTGGAATAGTTGCAAGATTCTTTGCTAATCCCAAGGAATCACACATGATTATTGTCAAAAGAATTCTAAGATATCTAAATAATACCGAAGACTATGGCTTATGGTATAAAAGAGAAGGAAAATTTGAGCTTCGAGTCTATATAGATGTTGATTGGATTGGAAACTTAGATGATAGAAAGAGCACAACAGGAGGAGAATTCTTTGTGGGTGACAGACTTATCACATGGATAAATAAGAAGCAAAGATGCATCTCACAATCTACTATAGAAGCATAATATGTGGCTACTGCTACAAATTTCTCTAACATTGCATGGATCAAACAATTACTGGAAGGTATGAATATGAAAATTATTGAACCATTGATTATCTATTGTGATAATACAAGTATAATAGACATATCAAAGAACCCTGTTATGCATGCTAAGACAAATCATATTGCTATCAAGTATCATTACTTAAGAGAACAAGTGCAAGAGAAAGAGGTGATACTGGAATATGTTCAATCAAAGGAACAATTAGCAGACATATTCATAAAGTCATTTCCTAAAGATACTTTTGAATACTTGAGAAAGAGACTAGGGGTCCGACCCTTGTCTATTGGTCACTAAGCTGACTAGGAGGCTGCATAAGCCTACACATAATCAGAATATCATTCATATTGATGCAAGCAAAGAGATGGACTGAAAAGATCTATCAATACACATAAAGGTACTTATCGACACCGATCACCAGAGTCATTGTATTGATGATGAAGTTAAATTCAAGGAATATATTATGAAAAAGAAAGAGATTTAGTTTGCCATTGTTTTCAAAGGGAGAGATGACTAAAGGGAGAGAGGTATCCAAAGGGAGAGATGACTTTAAAAAGAGAGAGATGACTTAAGGAAGAGATTATATCCATATGAAATATCTATCATAAGTATTCAAAGGAAAAGATGTACTTAACGAATATGGATTATATTATTGTCAAAGGAAAAAGAGAGATGAATATAAATATCCATCAAGAAGAGGAACAGTCAAAGGGAGAGAAAACATTAGAGAAAGATTCAAAGAAACATTCATCTAAGGGAGAAAAGATTCTATAACAAAGGGAGAGATAGAATCATAAGTTGCCACATTTATCCAGTAAAGGGAATGAAGAATGAAGAGAGTACTCTACAAGAATAAAATCTAAGCTAGAAGAGCTTACCGAGAGTCAGACATTTGTAATGGTTATTAAAATTAAAGTTTGGTAGAGATTGATGAACTACAATTGATATATTTCATATTGTATTAGTATTATGTAGTATGTTTCCATCAATGCCAAAGGGAGAGATTGGGGAACTATAATTGATTTAATGTTTGAAGATGTTAGGTTGATGATCACTGAGATGCAGAAAGTTAATGCAAGACATTAAATCAATTAATGTATTGTATTTTCATTGATGTCAACTTGATATAATCTGATTGGTAATATACATATTGTCAAAGAATTCAAAGAACCAAAGAGATAAAGGTTGTGTTATCAGTAATGCATAAAAGTTTAGTATACACCAAGTGACAACAAACACCAACGAACAATGCACACTAACGGATAGAGAACCCTGAGAAGAGTCACAGTGATACTCAAGAAAGATACCCGAGTAGAACTGGAAGTCACAATTTTTCCCGATGGATAGACAACCCCGACAGAAAAAGATGCCTGAGGACATTTGAATTCAAGATCGAGAAAACAAGGAGTTAAACACTGATCAGAACTGAAGTTTAGAAATGACAAAAGACTTAGCTAGCAGGAGCTAAATATAGAGTTAACTATTTGATTAACATTGTTTTTCATTGACCAGTTAAAAGCTAGAGATTTAAAAATAGTTTTATTCCAGTTTTCAAGGAGAAATCTATGGGATAAAACTAAAGCATGCTTTAAAGAAAGAATGACAAGATTTGCAGATCACGTCAAGAACAAGAAAGACAAGGACTTAGAAATGGTGAAATCATGTTTATAAAGGAGACAATATAATTCATTATGAATTGGAGGGAGAGAATAGAAAGGATGATGAAGAGAATACTGTGAACATAAGAAGTCTTCATACAGTCCTGATCAAAAAAGCTGAAGAACATAGCTAAATATTTCTACGGACACCGAGCAACAGAGAAGGAACATCATCACTGAGCAGAAAGAAGTGGAGAAAAAGAACATAAGGGAAACATTGAACATAAAGGTATTATGAGCTTACAATAGATCTGAACATCTGCAAGATTAAGTTGTATTTATGAACATATCATATACTATTTCAGTTTAACCATTGATTCAAAAAATCTCTTAATAGAGTGGGATTTAACTTTCCTTTATATATTGAGATACATCCCAAGGAGTATCAAAAATCTCATGAAGATAGCATAGTGAAATGCTAGATATCAAGTGACAAACTATTATATTTAAATCTTCTAACAAGGTCGCACTTAACAATGTGTTTGTAACCTTTAATAGGGTTGGCTCTTCACCAAGCTCACTTCAGAAGAGTGAAAATTTTGGGTTACCGGTCCCAAGTGGTTTTTTCCCCTAATAGGGTTTCCACATTAAAATACATGTGTCAAATGTGTATATGCTTCATTGCTTTAATGTTTTTATTTACACATTACTAAAACAAGATTGATCGGTAAACACTAAGTTCTTTATTGTATTTCGGTAAAGGCTAGACTACTATTCGGTAAAGCTTGAGAAAAAGGATTAACAATAAATTCCAAGCAGTAGTTATTTGATAAGATTATTGAAAGGCATACATCTTGTAGGACTGAAGATAACTAGAGATTTATATTTGTGGTATAAATTTTTTGGGTTGATTTATTGGAGTAATTATTGAGGCCAATGATTCACCCCACTCTCTTAGTTATTCTAATAATAATATTATGATAATCAGCTATCAAAGTGTTTTCCATGGTTTGGCTTTCCTCTGAAAGACCTTCATTCTAGATTTTATCTTGGATTTCCTTTATATCTGTCTACAGTCTTCCTTTCATTTGAAAAATATCTGCAAAAAATTCCTCGTTCCAAACTATATGTTTCCTTTTAATTTTATTCAACTTCTTAGCAGTTCTATACATAGCTCCCCCATCTAAAGTATAGTTCCACCATTCTTTAATATTTTCTTTTAATTTAGGATGAGAAGCCACATTTTTTCAAATCTGAAGGGAATATTCTTTTTACAACTTATCTTCTTAGCATTTAGAGAAATAGGAAAGTGATCAGACCCTTTACAAAGTTCAGAAGAAAGAGAACAAGAGTACCTTGAAATCCAATCCTGGGATAGAAGGGCTCTATCCAATTTGACCTAGATCAAATCATTCCTAGTACGTTTATTTGATGAAGTGTAATCAATTCCTTCCAAGTCAATATCTAATAAAGCTTCATCATTGATGTACTCCACTAGATCAGTTCTATTATCTAATTGAGAAGGGATTCCACCCTTTTTCTCCTCTTTTTAAAGAGGAGTATTAAAATCTCCCATAATCATCCAGCTTGCTTCTTGGATTTGATTACGGATTTCTCTCATTATTTGCATATACTTTTGTCATCCTTTTCTAGTATTGGGTGCATATATATTGATAAGGTTCTAGGATAAATTATCCTTCAGATAAGTAACCTTAACCAGTAAAATGTTCTTCTCACTAAATATAAAGGTGCAATCAATAGTCTTTTTGTTCCAAAATATAACAATGCCTCCTGAGGCTCCATCAGAGTCAACACCTATACTACCAAAATCTTTAAACACGTGCATTTTTTCAACTTTGTCTTTGGGCATTTTGGTTTCTTGAATAAGTAAAATGTCTAGTTTACTATATCTAACTAGATTCCTTAGGAAATCCTGTTTATCAGGGCTATTAAGCCCTCTAATGTTCCAAGATATTATTTTCATTTAAAGGGTTGGAGAGCATATCTCAGGAATGGTTTGCTACCTACCATCCGCTATATTATATTTTTCTTCCTTCTCCCATGTTTTTTTATTGATGCCCTTCCTCTTTCATTTTTAGGGGTTCCCACATCAGCCTTATGTTGTCTTCTTGTCTGAACTCCCCCTTGATTTTTATTCTCTTGTTTTTTTGCTGATTCATTCAGATTGTTGTAGTTCTGATCTCCTTTTTATCTTGAGTTTTTATTGGAATTTTTTTTCCTTTACCTCTATCCATGGTACTCCTTGACTTTCTATTGAGATCATATAACTCTCCATTCTTTATTCATTCCAAAGATCCACTATAGGATATGAGGTTTCATCATCACTTTCTTTAGAAATGTTTCCATTAAGTTCATTCTCCCCATATTTTCCTTCTTCAGGGTTAAAGGGACCAGTCCCAGAAGGGGAGGTTCTCTCTATAACTTGATGCTTTGCTTTGTTAATTTCTATTTCTATTTCCTTTACCTTTGGATGCTCTTAATCATTTCTAACCTTGGCTAGTTCTTCATTCTCTGTATCTTGCTTATTCTCCATGATGATATTTTTCTCTGTTCGCAAACCTTCCTCAAGGTCACTATTAACCATTCCCTTAATATTTTCCTCCTGAAAGCCAGGTTCTGGGTTAACTATGAGGTTATCATTCAGATTAGATTTCTACTTCCATACATTTTTTGAATCTCTCTTATTTCCTTCATATACCTTATCTTTTTGTTTATTTAATGGACATTGTTTAGCCCAGTGTCTAGCTTTTTTGCAAGTGAAATAGGCAAAAGGAACCAATTCATATTCAACAGGTTGAATATGCTTACCCAACTTTGAATTGATTGATATGACCTCAGGAAGATCCTTATTTTGGTGTATATTTACACATATTCTACTGTATACTAGTCTAGATTTTGGAGTTGTCATTGGATCTATCGATAGGAGTTCTCCAAAAGCACTCGCAAGACCTATGAAGACATCCTTGTGCCAGTATTCCATTGGGAGACTTGGTAACCTCACCCAAACAGGGGTTGTATAAAAAATATTTACATTCAGATCAAACTTAGTAACCCATTTTTGAAGAGCTAGAGATGATTTTCCAAACATCTAGGGGCCTCCACATAGCACTTTTGATAGATCTTCCATATTTGAAAAGACAAGAGAAAAACCCTTTTGGCATTACTGCAATATCAAATTGCCCCTTAAGTTTCCATTTGCAATATGTAAATTCTTTGACCAGCTCAATGTTAGGTCTTATCCCCGTAAATTTTCCTACCAGTGTAAGAGCCATTTTGGAGACCGTATGGTCCACTAGGGGATCAGGTAAGGAAATACCAAAATAACCCTTACTAGGCTAACAAATGTTGTTAATACTAGGGAAGGACAACTTTCCAATTGGTTTGATCCCAAATAAAGATGACCAGTTGCCTTTAGCCTGATTTCTATCTGAAGTATTATCATTGATACCGGCCAGGGAATTCTTACCTTCTATTGAAGTTTTTCTGGCCCACCACCTTGGGAATGACGGTCCTTGTCTTCATATGAGTCTTTAGTGGAGCCCTCCCCTAATGATCCTCCCACTTTCTACTGGTCTCTTCTACTGCATACACTAGGATTCTTCTAGCATCGCATTTCTTGCCCTTGCAGGATTTCAAATTTCCTCCCGCTTGAACACCTCCTCCAGCTCCCACTCACTCACCTCCCATCTCAAGATTTTTAATTTTTTTAGCACTGTTGTTTATACTTTGAACCAAGTTCAAATCAAGTGTGGTACTAGTAAGACTCTTTATGAGCTTTGGTATGGTCATATTCCTACTGTGAAGTATTTCAGAATTTTTGGAAGAAAATGTTACATTAAGAGAGATGAAGATTTAGGAAAATTTGATCATAGAAGTGATGAAAGAATATTTCTTGGTTATTCTTCTAACATAAAATTATACAAATGTTACAATCATAGACTGAGAAGGGTGATTGAAAGTGTTAATGTGAAAGTGGATGAATTTTTTAGAAACCAGATAGATCTTACAATTATGAATTAGATGATGAAGAAGGAAGTGAGGTTGTGCAAGCACAGAATCAGAATTAGAATGGCTCGATAGAAAAGAATGAAGAAGTTGTGAATGAGGAAGAATTGGAAACACAAGAGTTGGCCATTAATGAAAATCTGAAGACTCCAAGGTATGTAAGATTAAATCATTCAGAAAAACAAATTATTGGTGATAAGAATAAAGGTGTTCAGACTAGAGGAAGAATCACTAGAAATGATATTTTTTTGATTTCTAAGATTGATCCTAAGGATTTTGATGAAGCATCCAAAGATGAAAGTTGGATTAAAGAAATTAAAGAAGAGTTGGAATAGATTAAGAATAATAAGACATGGATCCTTGTTCCTAGACCTATACACAAGAATATGATTGGTACTAAATGGGTATTCAAAAATAAATTGAATGAAGATTGAGAAGTGGTTCGAAACAAATCCAGACTTTTTTGTAAGGGATATTCTCATATGGAAGGTATTGATATGAAAAAATGTTTTCCCTTGTTGCAAGAATTAAAGTTTTTAGAATGTTTCTTATAGAAATTTTAAGGAATATCAGATGGATGTCAAATCAACATTCTTGAATGGAGAGCTAGAGGAAGAAGTCTACATTGAACAACCTGATGGTTCTTACCTAAGAGATGAAGGTGACATGGTTTTCAAGTTCAAGAGAACATTGTATGGATTGAAAAAGGCTCCTAGAGCCTGGTATCCTAGATTGGATAAGTATTTGCTGAGAATTGGTTTCAGAAAAGGTACTACTAACAGTAATTTATATTTAAAAGTTGTCAATGATGCTATGATAATTTTTGAAGTTTTTGTTGATGATATTATCTTTGGAGAAAATGAAAACTTGAGTAAATAATTTATTGATGAGACGTAGAAAGATTTTGAGATTTCTATGATAGGTGAAATAAAATTCTTTCTTGGATTCCAAATTACACAATTAGAAAAAGGTATTTTATATGTCATTCCAAGATGTGAAAGAGCTTTTGAAGAAATTTGGTATGGAAGATTCTAGAATGGTTGGTACTCATATGGTTACTAGTTGCAAATTGACAAAGATTGATGAATCCCCTAATGCAAATCAAAAAAGATACAAATCAATGATCAGTGGATTGTTATACTTGACACATACCAAACTTGATATTATGAATACAGTTTTTATTGTTGCAAGATATCAAGCAGAACCGAAGGAATCTCACGTTGTTGTTGTGAAAAGGATATTTAGATACTTGAAATGACTCATTGAATATGGTCTATGGTATGGTAAGGATGGTAATTTTATATTGAGTACACATACTGATACTGATTGGGCATGTAATGTGGATGATAGAAAGAGAATAAATGGTGGAGCATTCTTTTTGGGTAAGAGATTAGTTTCATGGGAAATTAATAAATGAAATTGTGTATCACAATCTACTGTTAAAGTTGAATATGTTTTTGCTACTACTAATTGCACACAATTAATGTGGATGAAATAAATGTTGAAGGATATGTTAGAAACACTGAGGGGGGGGGGGGTGAATCAGTGTTTGTCTATATAATACTTTTTAGTAACTTAAACATAAATAAACATTAATTTAATGAAGCTTAACATAAGAACTCATAACACATATTATGATTACGGGGAAACCTTGATCAGAGGAAAACCCTGGTGGAAACTAGTACCCGCAAATATTGCACTAGTATGACAAACCTGTTAAAGTTCCTTTGCCCTGTTAGGAACAGTCTTTACAATGCAAGTATAATTACCTGGTTAAATGTCTAACCCTGTTAGGAGTCTTTTACAAAACCCTATCAAATGTATATGGCTCACTTCCCAATACAATGAAGGATACAACCTTCTGATAATTGATATACACTATATCAAAAGTGAACTGCTATGATGACACTGATGTCTGATCAGTTTCATGTATGTGCGAATGCTCTTACTCACTTAAAGAGATATATCATATACTGACTTCATCATACTACCCTTCTATATCTTCCTCTTACATAATAATTTGACACTTGTAACATAACTTTACATTACAAACTTATATGTTCATATCCGAATAGGCGTGACCCAAAACAAGAGTCTAGTCGGCCCTAAAACATAATGCACAACGCTTCCAAACAAGTTAGCTCAAGCATGTTTGCAACAATACTAATTAAATCATTAAAAACATATAATCAAAGGTGCTTAGCCATTACATAACAAAATAATTCACGCTGATCAAAACACTAGTCGGCTTCCATGCTCTGTCTTCTGGATTGCTGGTGTACTGGTTTGTCTTCTTTGTACTATCATTCTGTACAATGCGTGTCTGGATGTTGTATGTAAACATGTTATAGAACATATATCTAAATGTGCATACTCTGATTTGATCTCTCGCATGTGCGCTGATGTTCTGATTGCTGTATATCTCTGTCCGCCCTATTTCCATACTTAGTCATTTTAAATTCTAAGTTATCTTAGATAGAAACTTAATATGAATTTTTTGCCATGATGAAAACACAAAAATAGTCATATGTCCTCTGGGAGTCAACTTTCCAACAATCTCTCCCTTTTTCATTTATGGCAACAAAGGAATGTGGCCAAGTTTCCCAAAATGACTTAACACAAAAAAATAACTGTATGTCATAACATATTTTACATATATACATATATTTCTCTCCATATATACACATTCTATATTACTCCCCCTTTAAAATTAATTACAAAGGTGTACAAAAACTTGTAAGTCTTCTACATACTTACTCCATATAAACTTCAGGGTACACAATCTGAAGAGATTGGATCTCTTTCTGCCAGAATACTTTCATTGCATCAACTTTCTGTAGATGCGCGCATAAGGCATATGTCAACTTCTCCATTTTTATCAGATCCATGTAAGGACCTTGATCATATGTCACAATGGTAGCATCAATTTGTTTTATGTTCGCATTTAGGACTTCTAGAGAGGGCACAAGTGCATTTCTCAACTGAGTTTGTCTGACTCTTATCTTGCTGATTTCTAATTTAGCCTTTTCAATTTTGTCTAGCTGACCTTGATAGACATTGTTACACATGTTCATGTCTTGCATGGAAGTCTCAACTGATTTTCTAATGTTGTCCACCATGATTTCTGCCTCTTCTATCTTTTTAATGTGCTCAGAGGTGAACTTCACTCTGTCCATGCAGTTTTCTATGACCTTCTTTCCCTTAGCTACCAATTCTTTCAATATGGATTGCCCAATCTTTAAAGAGTTTAAGTCTAAGGTAAAGTTCTTTACCAATTCATTCAGTCTCTCCTTTTTGTATTCATCTTCTGCAATTCTAGTAGCTGAGTCTACTAGCCTTGTAAAATGTGATTTGAAGTTTGTTAGAATGTTGTCCACATCTTCAACTGATTGAACTTTGGCTACTTTCTTGTCTGCATGCATTAAGTCATTCAACATGTTCACTGATTCCAAAAAGTGAGGGTTCCTCATCACTTGTTTCTCTTTTTCTTTTTCCATAGCAAGAACACTGATCTTGATTAGGTCTTATTCTCCCATGCATCCAGACTTGTTGGACCAGGAGTTAACCTTGACAACAATGAAGTAGATGGTTGAGTGGATGGTGATAATATAGTATTCTGACTGGTATCCATGCATTCAATCTTTACTGGTATCTCTTTGATTGGTGTCTCATTATCTTGAGTATCTTTTTCTTCATTCAAGTCAATTGGATCATTGGAGGGAACTTTATCTTGTTGCACAGATGTATCATCAGTGCACATTTATTCAGTGCTTACAAATGCTTTATTAACTTTGTCCATGTCTTTGTCAGATGCTGTCATGGATATCTTGATATTATCAACTACTATAGTATCTTCTGAGTCTTTTTATGTATCAAAAGTTATTGTCACTCTGGGCGCTAAAACCTGTGGACCTGTTATGGGTGCTATCTAAATCACTGGTTCTGTAACCTATTTGGGAGGAGCTGGAGTTACCTTTGTAGTAGGCACCATTGATGGATACATGTGTCTATCCATAAACACTTGTGCAAATGCCTTTTCAATTTCTTTACCTATTTGCTCATACTCTTTGTTCATAATTTATAGAGTCCTTGTCTTGGTTCTAAGATGAGGCTTCACCAGATCTAATAGAATTGCCTTCTCATCATGTGAGCATACAGGGAGAAGAGTATCTAATGCTTCTTCTCTTGTCCTCATGTCTTCCTCAATTGCATGTCTTTTCATGATCTCCAGTATGTTCCATAACTTATTACGTATCACTGTCTTGAGTTCAAGAACTGACTTCTTAAACTTAATCATATGAGATATGGTCATAGAATGTATCTCAATTTTATCCATCTCTTGATACTTGTCATAGACTTTAGAAAGTGTATCTAATCTCCCTTCATTTACAATCCTATTGTTTAAGACATTTAGACTAGGTCTAAATCCTACCTCAGGAGGAGCTTGAGTATTCCTTGCTTTGCTCTGATTGTTCCTTGAGGATGGATGATTTGTGGGCACATATTTTCTTCCTCTAGTCTTCTTGCTTGGTATAGAAGGTGGAGATGAGTCTAAGTCAATAGTGGTAGAGGGTGCAGAGGTGCTCTCTACTTTCTTCTTCTTTTGGATCTTTTTAGCCTTCTCAAGTTCTTTGGCTATCTTGGCATCTCTAGCTTTGTCAAGATCTTCTTAAGTGACTCCATGTACTCTTAGAATGCTAGATGTAATCTTAGATGCCTTTCTTTTATTATCAGCACTGTATAATATAGAATCAACTGCATTAGTCTTCTCTCTGTAAGTGCCCCATTTGGGCTCATTAGGATCTTTGGGCGTAGACAATAGAAATTGTGCATATCCTTCTAACACATGTTCTTCCACTTCATAACCAAGAGGATGAATCCATTAGGTTCTAGGTTCAACTGCCTCCATGCAAGTGCAATCTATTTCTACCATGAAACATATGGTATCCTTATATTTATCAACTATCTTCTCAAATAGTCTGAACCTTTTCTGCATCTTGATCCTAAATGTCTTGATATCCATGTCGATGGTGTCCCTCACATTGCTCTCTAAAGTGGATTTAAGTGAAATCTGAGACATTGTGGGTTTTCTCCTGTCTAGGTAAAGGTTTGCAACCTTTCCAACAATATGGAAGTACAAATAGATGATCAAAGATCCAAAACTAAATGTCTTGCTTCTATCATGCTTAATGATTCAAATGTTGTCAATCAATTGAGCACACAAGATCTCACATAGGTTGTATTGAGTGTTATCCTTCACCATTCTGATAACTGCTAGGATTGTTGCTGCAGAGACACTGTTTAACCTGCTTACTTGCTGAAAATTATACCCAAGTATCATTGTTATAAGTTTTATGTCATCTTCCTTGATAGGGTCAACTGTCATCCCACGCTTGTCACTTCTAGATAGGCAAAATTGTTCAACTTGCTTCTTAACATCCTTGCTAGTAGGAAGAACTGGTCCAATCTTAGGGAGGCTAGTTAATTCATGGATTAGGTCTGTAGTGATGCTAACAGGAACCTCACCAATATAGTAAAGGTCATCATTTATTATGCTCAGTAAAATCTTTACCCATTCAGGCTCATCAAACTCATGCACATTCGAGTATTCGAAGATAGGGTTATCAATCAAGTGCATGAACTCATCCTTGAATGTGTAGTCTACTTTCATCATAGATCCCATATGAGTGGCTATGCTGATATCTCCTACTATTTATTTCTTATAGTAAATGTATGCATGGATATCTTCTACGTGAACAACACCTAACGAGGTTTTGGAGAAAGCTCCTTCCACATCATCCAGTATGGATTTGAATGGATGTCTTTTAAAAAAAAATATTTTCCTCTCTGCAATGTCAAATACAACTGGAGTCGCCATACTTACTTGATTACTTAAATAGGGTTTCATGAAAATCTAAAATGACACGACTGCTAGGGTTCCATTTCAACTTCTTATCCATTTTCTTAACTACCAAATATATTATGCTTCCGTGCTTTGATTCTCAGTGCTCCAGTGCTCTCAAATTTTGTGATCTTGAATGCAAGTGTGAAAAAGATTGAACATTTACATTCTTTTATAAAAGATAATGCATTTAATGTTTGCAACCATACGCAAATTACTTAGAGAATTTGTAACTTTGATCATGATGCATTAGAGACAATGCATGCATGCATACTACAATATCATGTGCTTATAACTATGAATCCATAGGCGCACACTCAGAGGTGAGTATACCAGCCACGCAGGGGTCCCAAGCTAGAATAGCTCCCCCTAAGACCAAGAAGATCTATTCAAGCAAAAGTAGAGGGTGCGTCCACTGTGGATGCATCAACTACTTTTTCAACATCATTTTCCTTCTTTACTTCAACCCAAATTTTTCTTGAATCTTCTTTTGCTTGAAAAAAATTGACTTCTCCTTCTTCAAATAGTGATTTCTTAGGATCCTCTTGCTTTTGAGTTCTGGATCTACAAAACCTTGAGATGTGTCCAGCCTTTCCACGTGTGACAAATGATAGGAGCTCTGATTCTCTTGTTCATCATGCTACACTGCTTTCCTGTGTGTCCATTGTAGTTACATATCTGACATGTAGTATTCTGCAAATTTCTTTGAGGTTGATTTCTTTGATTGTTTTGATTCATTCTTCTTTGATTATGCTGTGACTGATTTCTTTGATTTTTTTTTCAAAGTATAGCCCTATGACCAAATTTATTACAGGAGAAACAATAACCATTGAAAGGTCTTACCTCTTTGCAATCTCTTGCCAAATGACCATGTTTGTTACATGCATAACAAGTTCTGTTAACTTGCTTGATTTCCCCTTTAGGTGGATCTATTTTAATCTCTGCAACATTTTCAAATTTCTTTGCTTCTGAAGATGCTTCATGTGCTTTCTTTCTTTCTTGTAATGAATTAATTTCAATTTGTGCTACATTGTATCTAAGACCAGTAGTGTCGCCTTTTTTATTTTGTGTAATAAGCTGAGATTGAAGTGAATCAAAACTTGTGTGGAGTTTATTAATCTTATCTTTTGCTTCTGTTAATTGAGATTCCAACTTCTTCTTTATGTTTTCCAATTCCAGGACTTTCATGTTTGCTTTAAGAGTTCATCATCTATTTGTTTTCTTTCTTTGATCTTTTCTTCAATAGCAATTTGGCTGTCTGTTAGTTGTTCATCTAGATTTTTGATTTTATCTTTCAGAGACATATTCTCTTCATTGAGATTTTTGATCATTTTCCCTAAATCACTTGTAGAACAATCTTTCAAATATTTTCTTAATTTCTTGATAAGCATTTGTGAGCCATCAACTTTCAGTCTAAGTTCTTCATTTTATTTTTCAGATCTATCAAGATCTTCAAGAGCTGCTTCAAGATTCTTTTTCAAATGTTTTTCTTCTGCCGAGTCCACGATCACCTCAAGTGGTTAAAATTTCTTTCAGAGGACCAGAGCTCTGATACCAATTGTTAGAAACACTGAGAGGGGGGGGGGGTGAATAAGTGTTTGTCTATATAATACTTTTCAGTAACTTAAACATAAATCAAACATTCATTTAATGAAGCTTAACATAAGAACTCATAAGACATGATATGATTACGGGGAAACCTTGATCAGAGGAAAATCCTGGTGGGAATTAGTACCCACAAATATTGCACTAGTATGATGAACCTGTTAAAGTTCCTTTGCCCTGTTCAGAGAAGTCTTTACAATGCAAGTACAATGACCTGGTTAAAGGTCTGACCCTATTAGGAGTCTTTTACAAAACCCTGTTAAAGGTATATGGCTCACTTCCTAGGCTCACTACCCAATAAGATGAAGGTTACAACCTTCTGATAATTGATATGCACTATATCAAAAGTGAACTGCTGTGATGACACTGATGCCTGATTAGTTCTGTGTATGCACGAATTCTCTTACTCACTTAAAGAGCTATATCATATACTGACTTCATCATACTACCCTTCTATATCTTCCTCTTACATAATAATTCAACACTTGTAACATAACTTTACATTACAAACTTATATGTTCATATCCAAATAGGCGCGACCCAAAACAAGACTCTAGTCGGCCCTAAAACATAATACACAATGCTTTTGAACAAGTTGGCTCAAGAGTGTTTACAACAATACTAATTACATCATTACAAACATATAATCAAAGGCGCTTAGCCATTACATAACAAAATAATTCACGCTGATCAAAACATTAGTCGACTTCCATGCTCTATCTTTTGGACTGCTAGTGTACTGATCTGTCTGTAACTTCTCCGTACTATCATTCTGTACAATGCGTGTCTAGACGTAGTATGTAAACATGTTATATAACATATATCTGAATGCACATACTCTAATTTGATCTCTCACATGTGCACTGATGTGCTGATCACTGTATATCTCTGTCTGCCCTGTTTCCATACTTAGTCATTTTAACTTCTAAGTTATCTTAGACAAAAACTTAATATGACTTTGTTGCCATGATGACAACACAAAAATAGTCATATGTCCTCTAGGAGTCAACTTTCCAACAAGATATATGGGTAAACATTGAAGAAACTATTGATATATATTGTGACAACACTAGTGCTATTGGTATTTCAAATAATCCTAGGTTGCATTCAAAGACAATACATTTCTATCAAATATCATTTCTTGAGAGAGAAAGTCATTGAAAAGGAAGTTAGAGTTGAATATGTTCCTACAAAAGAATAGATTGCAGATGTTTTAATGAATCCATTACCAAAGGATACAGTTGAGTTTCTCTGAGATAAGCTTGGGGTGATGCCCCTTTCTGATCATAGCTAGAGATGCATTTGATGCATCGGTCCAGTAGAATCAATGCTAAATCTTAAAATATGGATTGATGTTTTTGATGGCTACTCCTTAGGGGGAGCAGTCGGTATGAGTACTTGGTATGAGGATTGATTGTTTAGTTTTGAGAAGTTGTTGAGATATGTTCATATTTTTTATTTCATTGACTTAGTCCAGTGTCCAGGGGCATACACATGCATGTTCCTTTGTCATTGATGTCCCAGGGGGAGAGATAGTGTGAAAAATATGGTAAAATCTACAAGAAAGAGATGATGTAAGATGGAGAGATTTAGAATTTCAAAGATATTGAGTATGTTTTTGAGAGACATTGTGGATACTGCTAGTGTATATGATAAAAATTATACTTGCAAAGACAACACTAAAACATGCAAATGTTAGAGTTAGTCATTAGAAACAAAGATTCAAGAAGTTAGCATGTTCATAATGAAATCTAAAACAAGAACCTTTCACCACAACTCCCGATGAGCCAAACAAGTGCACCCAAGCCTTGTTGATTTTCTCTTAGAGAAGTTTGTGGGTGTGCTCTCCCAACACAATACTAAAATCCCACTATGATAAAAATGCAAGCTAAGAGAGTGAATAACTCAATAACAAGTATGAGGAACTTGTCTCAAGCCTTAATCAAAATGTATGAACATGATAATGCAAGACTATGCTAAGAATGATATGCAAGATTCAATGAAAAGAAACTAAGTTCATTCCATTAATCCTAACATGTAATATCTAGATTTCAAATATGAACTAATGAACATAAAATATGAAATGCACTAAGAAATTCTAGAGCTATACTAACATGATAACAATGCATAAAAGGGAGATGATTTGCTCTTGACGAAGGCCTCTATTTATAGATTTTTGGAGGAGAGAGAGGGCTTGGATGAGGTGGAGCTCATGTGGTATCTACATAGGTGCCACATGAGGGACACATAAGCCATGCAAGAGGCCCACTTTGCTCACACATGTGTGAGCAACTTTGGATGTGATGGGCCAAAGTGTACTTAAAGTACACATGTGAAGGATCTTGTAAGA
>MU224858.1:8064450-8079028 GCA_018584345.1 Thuja plicata
ACATAACACATAATATGATTATGGGGAAACCTTGATTAGAGGAAAACCCCGGTGGGAATTAGTACCCACAAATATTGCACTAGTATAATGAACCTGTTAAAGTTCCTTTGCCCTGTTAGGAGTAGTCCTTACAATGAAAGTACAATGACCTGGTTAAGGGTTTGACCTTGTTAGGATTCTTTAAAAAAAAAACCTATTAGGGGTGAGGACTCACTGTCTAAGAGCTCACTTCTCAATGAGAAAGAAGGCTACAACCTCCTGTGAATAGATATGCACTATATCCAAAAGTGAACTGCTGTATATGACACAAATGTCTGATCAGTTCCAGTTATGCACTTATGCTCTTATCTTCTTTAAGGGCTCTATCTCATTTTGATATCTTCATACTACTTTGCTTATATATCTTCTCTTACTATTTCTTCCACACCACCAATATATCTTTACATTGCGTATATATATGTTTATGCCTGAATAGACGCAACTAAAAACAAGACCTTAGTCGGCCCAAAAATAACATTCACAACGCTTCCAAACACATTGGATAAAGCATGTTTACAAAAAATTGTAATACATGATTACAAAATTATTACAATAGGTGCTTAGCCTTTACATAACAAAAGATTACACGCTAATCAAAATCATGAAGTCAGCTTCATACTTTGTATTCTGAACTGCTAGTGTACTTGTTCTTTCTGTAACTTGTCTGTACTGCCATTCTGTACCATGCGTGTATAGGGTAAGCATAACAAAATAACATAGAGATTAAGTCTGAATGCGCATATCTTGATGTGATCGTATGCAGGTGTGTTGATGCTCTGATCAACTGCAAGTCACTGTTATGTTCTGTCTTCTACACTTAGTCAATTTTCACTTCATAGTTTACTGTCAAAACTTCATATGACTTTGTTTCCATAATGACAACACAAAATAAGCCATATACTCCTTGGGAGTCAACTTTCCAACACCTTTACCATTAGCACATTCTCCTCCTCCATGGTTATTTCTTCATGTTCTGCCACATGATTTTCAAGAATCGCCCACGCTCTTGCTCTCTTTTCTCTGAAAACACCTTTGTCAACTTTGCCCCACCATATAATAAAGGGCACAAACCCATATATATGGCCTTCCTCTTCATCTTCAAAACACTCAGAAATGTCTGACCCAATCCCTAGGACATCCCATTCTAATATAGAATCTACTTCTAGCAGCAAATCTTTTTCAAATAGACATGTAACCATTTGTTTAATCCCCACAATGTCTTTCCCAATCTCGAGCCCCCAAGCCATCACCATGGAGATAATATCCAAATTAATTCTCCATTTTCCCTTCCATTCCATGAAGAAAGGACCCAAAACTTTATAGACAACATTAACGATCACTTCTTTCTTTATTTTAATCAACCCTCTCATTCTTTCTATTTTCACCGGGCCCTTGAATGCCTTTTTCTATTTACAAGTATCCACAGAGAATATAACTTCCATTTTTACACTTTCTACCACCACACAGAGACAACTATATGATCTACTAAAAACCCTTCGAGCTTTACCTTTCCTTGCACTTGCCTTAAATCTCACACTTTCCATAAACCATATCTTGAGATGATGGCTACTTTAATAGTCATTTCCCATAATTACCTCATTAATAAGAGGATAGTTGAAGCAAAAATGTCATCACCTTTCGCACAAGCGGCTTAAATAATCTTTATACATCCTCTTCGAAACATGACACTAATTAGATAATGCGTTGCAAAAAAGAAACCTTTTAATTGTCTATTTATAGTACACCATATAAATCACATTAATTCAAAATCTCTAACTGTTTCCCTCTAAAGTATTCCCACTTAATTCATTTAGATTTTGGAATGAGATTGCCCATTTTGAAAAAGTGTTTGTTGCACTATTTCCTTCTCTTCTAACATGACTAATCTTAAATTCTTCATATTTTAAAAGCTATATTTGCGAGCATATAGGTGGTTTCAGTGATCATATAGGTGGTTTCAGTGATGTCTTTAGTTGATGCATGTTAATTCGTAGATGTTAGTGTGATGGTTTGTGAGAGATATGATTGAATTATCAATTGTTGGTACTTTGGTTGTTCAGGGAGTGACAAATTTTCAGTTTTTGGATTGATAGGGATTGGTGTTGAAGAATTGTTGGCTGCTAACCTAGTAGTGAGTTTGGGATGTGCATATGTGTCATCAAATCGAGTGGTTCATGATTTGGATGTTGGCAAGCTATTTTTATTAAGTAACAAAGGTTGTAGATATTATTGTTAATGACAAGTGTAGAGATGAGTACATATATTGAGGTGGTGTTGTTGCAAATTTTGTTGGGGTATTTCACATTGCTTGTTGATGTTTCTTGATCATGTTCTAATCATGTTGTTGGTTCATATTGGTCAAGGCGATCTGATTGCATGATTCTCATATAACGTGTTTGTGTTCTTCATTTGGTCTTAGCCGAATTGATGATGTAACATGTTGCAAATGTTTGGTGCATGATTTGTGGATCTAGAGCATGTTCAAGGTTATTGATATGATTCATTTCAATGTCCTACCCGAAATTCAATGGATCGCATTTTGGAATAAATTGTAGTTTATTAATTATTTTCAATTAGGTCCTTAGCCAACCTAGTTGAGATATGTTTATGAATTGTATTTAAAGATGTAATCATTTGAAGTTTTGAGTGTTGGTACAGATGGGATAAATGATGTATATGACGTTGTATGAAGAGGTATGAGTGGAATATGAAAGGAGTCAGAGATCTGTGCACTTCATTAGAACTATTTTGGCATAAAAAATGGTATTAGTCAATTTGTGTGTTTGGACTGTAAGTCCTCTTTGATCTATGATGGATTGATGTTGTAAGGCAGTTAGCCTTTTTGTTATTGTATCTTGAGCAATGATTTTTAGGCAGTGAGCCTGAATGCATGTGCATTCCCCATCTATGTAATAAGTTATACTTTTAGTAGAGTATTTTCTTATTGTGGGTAATCATCCCCACTATGGTTTTTCCCCTAGCAGGGTTTCCACGTATAAAATATTGGTGGTATGTGTTGATATGTGTGTTTGGATCTTGCATTAAAAGTTTATATGTCATATTTTTGGTTGAGTGGTATAAGTTTGAGATTTTTTGGGCACAATTGATTCACCCCCCTGTAGTTGTGTGTGTAGCCTTGGCCCTAACATTTAGAACCTCAAATCCCTTTCTATTCAATAAATGATACTCTCCCTAAATTAGGACCTGTGATGGGAAGAAGGATCCTTTGTTATGGCTTCCTCCAATAATAACCTTTTATGCTTCATACAATTGATACATTATCTCAAAATTTTTTTTTTGACAAAAATTGTGATTGGTAAAATTATTGGAATTGCGGTGCTACCAAAGACATTGACAATAGCATGGTCCTCGAAATAGATTCAAGACCCACAATTATGGTCAATTATTTTCTGTGTCAAGGTCCTTATGCATCAAAAATTTCATTGCTCTTTCACTTAACCCCCATGATATATTACTCTATAGGTAACCCAATTTTTTTTTATCAAAATGATATTTAAACATAATTTAAGAGGAACCTTTGTTATGCATATCCCAAATGTAAGTCCATTACTAGATAGGGACATATTATCTATCAACTTGCGGTTGATCTTTTACGCCCTCATGGAAAATATTGAGACCATTCCACAATAGGATGTTCATAAGAATGGAATAATACCTGAAGTGGGGTACAATGACTTCCTTTCAAATGGAATAATGCAACATGCATCCTTTCTGCTAACAAACTTTCTTAGTCAAAAGGCCTATGATGGTCCCTGCTCTGCACATCTATGCATATGATTAACATCCAATTAGAAATGAAGGAATACTCATATACTTTTCATACTTGGCATAAATCATAATAAGTGTCCTTAAGATATCCTATAAACAAATCAATATTGTATGGATGTTGATCCTTTGGTTTCAAATCCTTCTCATCTCTAGTTAAGTGCTTGGGTCTAAAAATTTGAGCCTTTCCCCTATACAAGTTATGACGCAATTCAAGTTCCTTGGCTAAATTATATGGATGTTTATCTTTTTGTCTCAAATATTTCTCATCTCTAGTTAAGTTATTGGGTCTAAAAAATGGAGCCTTGCCCCTATACAAGTTATGATGCACTTCAAGTTCCTTGGCTAACTCACCATCACCAAGTGACCAATCCTTGACCTTACCCAGCATGAATATATTTTGAGTAGTGTTCTTATTAATGATAATTGGCCAATCTTCATCTATCATGAATTAAAATCTCTCTAGTGGTTGGATTATATCTACTAGTTATGGTTATCATTAGGTCTACATTAATGAAGACATTAAGGACCACCGGTCTCCCTAAGTTAAAATCTCATATGTTTTTCACTAGGATATCACTCTTCTTATTGTAACATATTATCCACATATTGATCTCATTGGAGTCAATTATAGGATCCCTACAATTAGCATTTAAATCTATAAGGAAGACATCTAGTCTACTACTATATTTTTCTATTTTCTACACTTTGGTAGACCCTAGGAGTTGAGCTAAAATATCATCACTATACTTCATCTTAACTTGGGATGTAGAGAGCTCAAGCATGATGAATTTCAAAGGCTAGGGTTTAGCAAAAAGTCAGTATGCTAGGGTTTGGGAATTCAATCTCAATTACACCTGACATATACTATAATAGGTTCAATTGTAGTGATAGAGGCCAGAAATAAAGATTCAAAGAAATAGATTGCAGAGAATGAAAGCAGAGTACATGAAAATAATTTACAATTCAAAACCCTAGTTGCATTTGTCAAAAAGTGGGGATGTAGGTGAACATTACCAAGACTAAAATCATGATTTTTTCTTTGAAAAGAAAGGAGAAACATATTGGTTTTATTTTCGAAGGCAACCCGTTACAAATTGTGAAAGAATTCAAATATTTGGGGATTGAATTCCGTTATAGGTGTAGTTGGAAGACTTGTAGAGAAAAATAATACAGGGAGGATGGAAAGTGTCCTATCTACTTCAAAATAGGTGCAGAAATGTCGATCTTTGGGACTGGAAAGCCAAGGAAACTCTTTTCAGTTTGTTGGTCACGTAAGTTGTTCTTTATGACTGTGAGGTTTGTGATGAAGCATGAAAAAGTGTGGGTGGAGACAATTAGAAAGGATTCATAAGCACTTAATCACTAGAATTATCAAGGTCAAAGCCTCGGTGCCTTATGAAATTCTATTAGCGGAAGCTGGCATTTTCCCATTGGAGGCAACAATCATAACTCATTTAATAAGTTATTTAAAGAAACTTAAAAACATAGATAACAAATGATGGACAAAAATTATGATGAAAGAAGGTTTGTCTCGCAGGAAGAAGACTTGGATGAAACAAAACATAAAGTGGTTGAGCACATTGAGAATCAAGCTACAATAATTTGTGAATAACAATGTGGAAATAAAGAAGTTTTTCATGGGTAAATTTCATAATGCCATGTGGTCTAATAACATGGGTCGAAAAAAGACAATTATGTAGAAATGTTCAACCCCTACCATGAGCATGGGGATAAGGCTTACCTCATGGTGGATATTAAAGTTAATACTAGAGTGTTGGTGGCTCAGTTGAGGATGGGCTCACATAATCTCAGATGTGAGACAGGTAGATAGAAAAGGCCCAACGAGGAGTGGGAGGAGAGGATTTGTAGGTTCTACAAAAAAGTTTTGATTGAGATTGAATGACACTTTCTCTTTGAGTGCACAACATATGATGGTATTCAAGCTCAGTACGGGGTCATCCTGAAGGTTGGAAGCATGTATAGTTTATTTGAGGAGGATAAGATCAAGAAGAAAACTAGTTTGACTTACAAGATTCATAGTGGGAGATCAGATATGGAAAAAGACTATGGAGTTAGTTTGGGGATGTGATTTTTAGTCTCTTAAACTAATGGTCTAATGGACATCATTAAAAATATTCAATTCAATTCAATATACTAACTCACCATTGAGGGGTCCACTACCCCACTGCTTCGACTAAGACATGTGGCACTCTGCAATTTGTCTGACCTTGATGAGGTGGTAGTATAGTAGGGTCATACTTGACTTGTTGACCTTGGTGGATGATATCAGTTTTGGGTACTAATCATGATGTTGATATTCATGTTTTGTCACTGCTGTCAACATATATTTATGTGGAGAGGACGAACTGGTTACTTGACTGGCAGAAGTGTACGGACACTGTATGGATGTTTCAGAGTGATCAAAGTTGGTTATATGAAGAAGGATGTGTGTTGACCTTATTCCTAAGGTTTCTTGGCTTTATATTACATATTGTGGTTGTTATATTTGTTTTGGTGAAGACTAGTTTATGGACTGTAACTGTGATGCTTGAATATGTCAAAGAATCTTGTAATGCATTCAATGACTAAACATATTTATATTAAGTATCATTTCTTGAGGGATAAGGTAGCAGAGAAAGAAATAAAACTAGAATATATTAGCACAAAGGAATAGATAGCAGATATATTTACAAAACCTTTGCCAAAAAATGATTTTGAGTATCTCAGAAGCATGCTTGGGTTCATAGCCCCTCCTTGTGATAATTAATTGATGCATATATGCATCAGTTTAGTGGCTTTCAGAGCTATATCATTTTCTGGACTTGATGTATGGATCTATTCCTTAGGGGGAGTGATCGAAGGAACACTAAATCACATTTGGGTGATCTTTCACCTGGCTATTGGACATGAATATTTGAAAAAGAAACAAAATATTACAAATGAGTTATGGAACCCTTTGCCATTGTTGCCAAAGGGGGAAGGAATCTATGTGAAAATCCTTACTGTTTTGGGGAGATTTGTGTTGAGGATATTGCGAAGATTCTATTGAGAGGAGAAAGTATTTTTGAGTTGATTTTGGGTTGATGGATTTTCCCATATGTTGCCATCAATGCCAAAGGGGGAGATTGTTGGATGATATCAATTTTGGGTACTGATCATGTTGTTTATATTCATGTTTTGTCATTGATCTCAACATATGTTTATGTGGAGATGACAGACTGGTTACTTGACTGGAAGAAGTGTACAGACACTGTATGGATGTTCTAGAATGATCAAAGTTGGTTATATGAAGAAGGATGTGTGTTGACCTTATTCCTAAGGTCACTTGGATTTATGTTACATATTGTGGTTGTTACAGTTGTTTTGGTGAAGACTGGTGTCTAGACTATAACTGTGATGCTTGACAGAGCAGGTCTCTCTGTTTCGAGTATATCTTATTGGAAAAGATATTTATGGTGAATTGAGCTTACTGGAGGACTGTAGACATATTGTGGAATATTGGGTTGTGTTTGATTTGCGTGAGCATTCTGGTGATGTCAGTTGTGACGTGTATTCTGGAGGAGACCTATTTGCTGGCCGACTTCAGACATGTAGCGTGTAATATGAATTGTGAGTGTGGATTGCGGATCTGGGAATACAACTGATGGATTGTAAATGATGTTTACTTGTTATAGGTACCGTGTGTATATTAGCAAGGGGTTATATAATTATTTGTATATTGGGAAAGCCTAATTGGACAAACTAATTAATTATTTGTGTATTAGGAAAGCTTAATTGGCCGACCTAATGAATTATTGTAAAAGGGTATATATGAGTGATATTTTCTTTTGGAAAGATGTGGTAGTGGAAGAGAAGTGAAAGCTGTGAGGCTTGTTAACTATTGGATGTAGAGAAGAGTTTTTTGATAAGAATACTTCATTGGAACAGACTAAGCAAAGAAAGTTTCTATCAGACAGTTCATTGGATTGTATATTTTCTATATACACTTGTTCGGATTGTGAATCCTTGAGGGTGGCTTTAACCTTCTTTGGGTAGTGTGCCTAGGCAGTGAGCCTACTACTTTTCTTGACTCCTAACAAGGTTTGTCTCCTAACAAGGATTGTGTACTATAATTTTGTAATAAGCTCCTAACATGGCTAAATATTTTAACAAGGATACTATACTGTTAGTACATTATTTGTGGGTGCTAATTCCCACCAGGGTTTTAGCTTTAACAAGGTTTCCTCAGCAACAAGTATTGTAAATCGATCAGATTTCCACAATCCATTGAATTTGAGCTTGAATTTTTGGTTTTGATTGTGTATGTTTTTAAGAATCAACAATTCAGATCACACTCCATGATCCATCATCAGGATGTAAGAGAAGAGAGCAGTGAGGCAATGTAAAAATAATCAAGCTCAAAAAAAAGTATTGTTTTATTGTGTTGGAATTTACTGTGTTATCATTTGCATTGCAATTTTGGTTTATAAAGTTTAAAGTTTAATAATCTATATCACAACTAATTCACCCCCCTCTCAGTTTTCTTGTGGACTGTTATTCTTAATAGACCTCGACATTGCGGAGCTAAGAAAGGGAACATATTTCACTTAAGGGACTGAAGAAAGGAAAGAGATGGTCGATGAGAAATCATAACAAGGGTTTAAGTTTTTTAGGATCCTTGATCAAGTTTGCAACTCTAAACCCTTAAAAACATTGACAACACTATGAGGGGATGCAAAAATGAGACCCCTAAAATATGTGAGGAGTTTTTTCTCAATGGTGGTTGTCATAGTTATTTTTAAAGTATCTTGTTGGAGCATGAGTGATTGGTGAAGATTCAAGTGGTTTAGGATTATCTAAAGGGTGTTTTTTTCTTATTTGTGATTCCTATGGTGCTTTTACAATCTATTTGTCAAGTGAAAGAATGTTAGAGTTAAGTTGTCATCTACCTTGTAAATCTTGTCATATTGCATGATTCTAACATCCTTAGAAATTATCATTAGGCTCTTAGGGTGTATTGGGAAAATATTTTTTCATGTTCATTCTCATGAATGTTTGTAATACATTTGTAAGGGGTGATGTATTCTACTAGTAGCGATGAAGGTGACTTGTGGACATGAATATTTAAAATTGTTTTTGCCCCATGTAAACACCTAGAATGGGATGTTTAATGACAAGTGAAAAAAATACAAGTGACTCTTGGGTTTCTCCAAGTGGTTTCTTCAAAATATATAATAGGCGTATCTTGGTATTTTTTTGTTTATTGCAATTAATATAATTTTTTATTTTTAAATTTGGACACCCAAGTTGGAGGGAAAGTATTGGAGCCATAATCAGTGTCCTTTTGCATTCCAAGAAGGTAATACAAGGGTGATGATATTTGAAATGAAGAGACATCTTTGGGTGCCTTGTTTCATTCATTAAAGATCTTAGCATGTCTATAAAAATAGCCATTAGATGTAGAAATTAAAAGGAATAGTTGAATGTAGAGTTACTTTACAACAATAAGGGTGAGTTGAGGCATAAAGAGGTTGTTCATAGGTACAAGTATAGCCATGTTGGAAGTAAAGAGAAGAATAAAAGTGAGTGTGTTTTAATTTCATTTATTTAAAGATAATATGCACTTGGCCTCTCTTTTTGGTAGATTTTTTTCCCAGGAGTGCTTCTTTAGAAGAAATCATGTTCCATGTGATGCTCTTATGTTGTTGATTTCTACCTCTTTACTACTATCTTATAATGATTTTATGCATTGTTTATTGTTGTTATACATTCAAATAAGGTAAGGTTGCTAAAAATGATATGTCTGCTAATTCCTAGCATCATAAATAAGATCATTCTAATATTGGCAATTCCATATTAAAGCCACTTAATTTCATATTTGAATAAAAGTTCCAATTTTTCATATTGTAGCAGTCCAAGTCTTGTATCTCATCTGTTGATGTAATATCTAGATTATTTCGATAAAGATTGAAATTTTCCAAGAATGACAAGCAATCAAAAAAATTGCTCATTGGACTCACTTTTTAGCAAGAAATCCTAAGAAAGCAAGTACAAGGAATATTTAATTCATTGGGAGGGTAAAGGGTTGAAAGGAGAACATGAATTTATATACGAAAAATTATTCAACTTTGGTGGCTAATTAGTTTTTCATGCAATAATAATTTTGAACACCTTGTTAAATATATTTTACCTAAGGTGTCTAATGTCAGAGCATCCTAAAAATCAAGCAATCTTGCATCATAGACAGTCAGACAATTATTATGCATATTTTATTGTTATTTTGTGGAATCATAATTTGGGGCTCCATATTATAAATGTTTTATCTAACGTGTTTGATTTATGAGCATCCTAAAAATCAAGCAATCTTATATTACACACAATCACACAATTATTATGCACATCTCATTATTTCTTTTGTTGTGTGTCTATTTTAAGTGATTAGTGGTCTCGTAGAACCTTGTGCTTTTGACATCTATTTCTTATGTGTAGGTTGTTATTTGTAAGCACCTTGGCAATTATTCTTTCTGTATCCAAGTTTGTTGGTATATCAAATTTGGTTAACTATGCATTTAATTTGTCCCAGGTTATCTATGCATTATAGCTAAAACCTCTAGGAAACCCTCTTTCATTGCTATACTACCATACAACTTAGCAAACTCCTTTGGATTGAAAAAAAAATTCCCAACCAAACTTTTATTTGTCTCACAAATACCTACACGTACTTTCACAAATCACTTCACATACATTGTACCAAATTTAATTTAAAGTAGTTCACTAGTGAGTTAGTTTTGATATGATAACATTTCTAGTTGTTTCCAATCACATTTTTTTTAATGGAAAAGTTCATCGTAGGCACTTGGATGGTGTTGAGTTCAATTCTTCTATGATACAAAAAAATTGTCCGGACATCACCAACATGCATTCAAAATATTTTCACAAATGATTGGTTATTTATGACTAGAAGTTGAAACGGTGGTTTCATCTCAGCTCAAATCTTTGAAGCATCAATTATCTCAAAGATCTAAACACTTGGAAAACTCTGCATGTGCAAAGCATAAAACATTGATTGGTTACAATATCACATTTTGAGGACGCAATCCTAGGGTTATTACATTTGAAAACAAAATCCATCTTTGGGCAATTTGTTTGGTGCTTGAGACATCATGTCATGTCTATAAAAATAACCCTTTGGGTGTACAAATTTAGAGGAATAGTTGAATATAGAATCAATTTGTAAGAATAATAATAGGTTGCAAGGATAAAGAAGGTGTTCACGGGCATACATAAGTTGTCATGTTATAGGCAAAGAGGAGAATGGAAGTGAAAATGTTGTAATCTCGTGTATTTGAAGATAATGCTTAGCCTCTCTTCCTGGTGGAGTTTTTTCCCAAAGGTTTTCTCCACGTAATTCATGTGCTATGTGATGCTCTTATGTTGTTGATTTATGTCTCTCTGATGATATCTATGGTGCTATGCATTTTTTTTGTTTTTAAAAGTTCACATAAGATAGTGTTGTTAAGCATGACATGTTGGTTGGCTTTTTAGCATCGTAAAAAAGGATAAATCTAATTTTGGTAGTTCCATATTAAAGTCACTTAATTTCAGATTTGCATATAAATTTTAAGTTGTCATATTGTAGCAACCAAAGTATTGTATCTCATCCATTGATGTAATATCTTGATTATTTGGATAAATATTGAAATTTTCCAAGAATGAGAAGCAATGAAAAAAATTGCTCATTAGATTCACTTTTTAGCAAGAAACCCTACGAAAGCAAGTACAAGGAATATTTAATTCATTGAAAGGGTAAATGGTTGAAAGGAGAACATGAATTTCTATAGGAAAAATAATCAACTATGGTGGCTATTTAGTTTTTCATGCAATCATAATTTTGAACACCTTGTTAAAAACATTTTACCTAAGATGCATGATGCCAGAGCATCCTGAAAATCAAGCAATCTTGCATCACACACAGTCACACAATTATTATGCATATTCTATTGTTATTTTATGGAATCATAATTTGGGGCTCCATATTATAAATATTTTATCAAAGGTGTTGGACTCATGAGCATCCTAAAAATCAAGCAATATTATATTACACATAATCACACAATTATTATGTACATGCCATGCTTTCTTTTGTTGTGTGTGTTTTAAGTGATTAGTGGTCGCGTACAACCTTGTGCTTTTGACATTTATTTCTTATGAGTAGATTTTTATTTGTAAGCACCTTAGCAATTGTTCTTTCGGTATCCAAGTTTGGTGGAATATAAAATTTGGTTAATTATGCATTTAATTTGTCCCATGTTGTCTATGCATTATAGCTAAAACCTCTAGGAAACCCTCTTTCATTGTTATACTACCATACGACTTAGCAAACTCCTTTGGATTAAAACAAAAATTCTCAACCAAACTTTTTTTTGTCTCACAAATCCCTACACGTACTTTCACGAATCCCTTCACAGACATTGTACCAAGTTTAATTTAAAGTAGTTCACTAGTGATTAGTTTCGATATGATAACATTTACAGTTATTGCCAAGGGCATTTGTTTTAATGGAAAATTTAATTGTAGGCACCTAGATGGTATTGAGTTCAATTCTTCTATGATACAAAAAAGATGACATGTAACTGATTGAATGTTTGATAATGTTAAGTTGAAGATAATGCAAGACATGAAATCAGTTAATGGTTTGTATTGTCATTGATGTCAACTTGATATCATTTGTATGGTCATGTACATAATTCCAAATACATTAGAGAATCAATGGAACAAAGATTATACTTTCAACAATGCATAAAAGCCAAGTATTCACTAAGTGACAGACAACACCGATGGAGTGCACACCATCGGTAAAGGCAAAGAACAAAAGTCATAGTGATACCCGATGAGAAGAAGAAAGTGTTGCCTGATGAAGAAAAATCATAGGATGCCCAACGAGTAAAATCCATTGATGCCCGATGGACAGAGATCCCGAAGCTGACTGGAGTCACACCGACAGAACTGGCAGTTATCACCGACGACTAACTGCAGAGTTGACCGACAGAATAGAGAGTTTAAAAAATGAAAAAATATCTAGCTAGAAGAGCTTAAGGATAGACTTAATTGGTTGTTTTATTTGACTAGATTTAAGTGATTGATTTAAAGAAGATTTGTACAGTTGGCAAGAAGATAACTACGAGATAAATCTGGAGTTAAAGCTTTAAATCAAATTGGCTGGATTGTTTTTCATGCCAAGAATCAAGAATCAAGAAACAATAAATATCATTTTCGTAATCACATACACGGGAAGGGGAGTGAATAGAAAGAGGATGTTAAAGAGAAACTGATGAAGAAGAAACTCATATAGTCCTGATCAATCAAGCTGAAGAAGAGCTAAAGAATTCTGCAGACACCGACGAACAATGAAGCACAACATCACAAAGCAGAAAGTGTGGAGCACAAAGAATTGAATTGATACATTGATCAAGAGGTAATGTAATTAAATAGATTTGAAAATCTGCAATTCAAGTTGCATTAGAAATAGGTCATAGTTTAACCATTGAAGCATTAAGTCTTTTAATAGAGCAGGACTTAACAGTCTTCTATAATTGAGGTATATCCTAACAGATTGCCAAAATTTTTATCATGAAGATAGAATTGAGTGCCTGATACCGACATACAGTCTAAGAAGGAGGCTGATGTAGTTAGGTAGCACCAGATATGCTAGATACATATTTTTCCCATAGAGGTTGATCAATATTGGTAGCATATACATGCCAGATATAAAGTGATAGACTCATATTAAAATCCTCTAACAAGGTCACACCTAACAGTGTGTTTGTAACCTTTAATAGGGTTGGATCCTAACAGGGCTCACTTCAGAAGAGTGAAAATTTGGGGTACCGGTCCCAGTGGTTTTTCCCTTAATAGGGTTTCCACGTTAAAATCCATGTGTTATGTGTGTATGGTTTATTACTTTATTATTTTAAATTTCACATATGCATTTCTAGATTGATTGGTTTACTCTGCATATTTACTGAGTATCAGTAAATAAGTTTTACTACTTATCGGTGATCAAGGAGAATAAGGATAGACAAGGAAAACTGACAGACAGTTTAATCATTATTAGTATTTTATGGCATGTATCTTGTAGGGACTTAATAATCTGAGGTTTATTTATTGGTGGTTAAAGTTTAAAGGATAATTTTTGAGGCCACTGAATCACCCCCCTTCAGTTATTACTAAAAATTGGTATCAGAGCATGTGTGCTTAGAAGGAAGGTTTCAAGACCTAAGTCAAGATCACAAGATGAAAAGATGAGATGTGCCCAAGTTGAACAAAGACAACTTTGCTTCATGGCAAAGCAGGATAAGACTCCACTTATCAGGTATTGGTAATGATGTTACTCAATACTTAGTTACTGAATATGTGTTTCCCAAAGGAACATTAATAGTAGATCAATTGAGAGTGAAGCATGAGCACAACTGCATGGTCATAGGGCTTTCTTCCTCTCTCTCTGATGCTGAATTTGAAGATGTCAAATATTGCACAACTACAAAGAAAATGTGGGACAAACTGAAGCTTGTACATGACGGTGATGCAAATGTTCTAAGAGCCAAGGTAGAAAGCCTTAGAGGAAAATTTGATGATCTCAGAATAAAAGAAGGAGAAAACATCACACAGTACAATACAAGAATAAAAGAAGTAGTCAATGCTATACGAGGTGTTGGAGGTACACTTGAAGAGGAGACAGTGGTAAGTAAAATCTTAAGAACCTTATTGCCTG
>MU224858.1:8080346-8097875 GCA_018584345.1 Thuja plicata
TCTTTGTTGATGATTACTCTAGAATGATGACAATCATGTTTCTAAAAGAAAAATCTGAAGCATTCAAGATGTTTAAATGGTATAAGGCTATGGTAGAAAAACAAAGTGGTAAGGATTTGAAATGTTTAAGATCAAATAGAGGAGGAGAATTTATATCAGATGAATTCACTAATTTCTGTAATGAGCATGGTATAAAAAGACAGGTTTCTGCACCAAGAACACCACAAAAAAATGGGATTGCTAAGAGAAGGAACATGTCAATAGTTGATTATGCAAGAACATTGATGATAGAAAAGGAAATCACCCAAATCTTTTGGAGGGAAGCCGTCAGCACTATTTTTTATACACTTAACAAAGTACAATTGAAGAAGGACACAAAGAAGACACCTTATGAGCTATGGTATGGTAAAACACCCAATGTAAGTTACCTCAAGATCTTTGGTAGTCAATGTTATGTCTTAAAGGATGATAGAAATGGAAAGCTTGATGCCAAAAGTGATGAAGGTATTTTTCTAGGGTATTCTATGAAGAGCAAAGATTTTAAATGTCCAATCAAGGCTTCTAACAAAATAGTTGAAAGTGTAAATGTGAAGATTGATGAATTTGCAAAAAAAAGAATGAGTTGGAAAGCACAAAGGAACCATAGGACTACAACAAGTTTGTATATTGTGAAGAACCCATAACTCTACCTGAGCAACAGTGCTTAATTCCAGAACAACAGAATGTTCCAACTGACGATCAGAATGCTGTTACCGACGGTCAGGATAATGATCAAGATAATGTGCAAGGTAATGAAGATCAAGATGATACACAAAGAGCTGTACCTATACTTGCAAGAAATGTAAGAAGGAACCATCCAGAGGACCAGATCATAAAAGATAAGAAAGCTGGTACAAGAACAAGAAGTAAGTCTTTAAACTCAAATTTCTTAATTTGTGAGTTTGAGCCAAAATCTGTCAATGCTGCATTAGATAATGAAGAATGGATAAGTGCTATGAATGATGAGATTGAGAAGATTGAGAAGAAAAAAACATGGTCACTTGTGCAAGGAATAGATGATAAGAATGTCATCAGTACAAAATGGATATTCAGGAATAAGATGAACGAGAATGGAGAAGTCACAAGGAACAAAGCAAGACTAGTATGCAAGGGGTATGCACAAGAGGAAGGTATAGACTATGGAGAAACCTTTGCACAAGTTTCTAGGCTAGAATGAGTAAGAATACTACTTGCTTATGCTGCATACAAAGGATTCAAAGTATATAAAATGGATGTCAAGTCAGAATTCCTAAACGAAATACTTGAAGAAGAGGTATACATTGAGCAACCAGAAGGGTTTGTAGATCCAGACAAGAGGAACATGGTATGTAGAATTCAAAAAGTCTTGTATGGATTAAAAAAAGCTCCTAGAGCCTGGTATGAATGACTTCATTCCTATCTAATAAGTATTGGATTCATAAGGAGTAGTGAAAACAATAATCTTTATTTGAAAAAAGATACTGATGCTAACACTTTGATTGCTGAAATATTTGTTGATGACATCATACTTTGAGGCAATGATATACTATGTAAGTCATTTTTTGATGAGATGAGCAAAGAGTTTGAGATGTCTATGTTTGGAGAGATCAAGTTCTTTCTTGGTCTACAGATCATTCAACAATGTAAATGTATTTTCCCTACACAGTCCAAATACATCAAAGAGGTCCTAAAATTTTTCAAGATGGAAGATTCCAAATGAGTTGGAACACCGATGGCCACTAGAAGTAAGTTGAAAAAGGAGGATAAGACAATAGAAGTAAATCATACTTTGTATAGATCAATGATAGGAAAACTCATGTATGTTGTACACACTAGACTAGACATTGCACATGCAGTAGGAATTGTTGCTAGATTTTTTGCTAACCCCAGGGAATCACCTATGACTGCTGTGAAAAGAATTCTAAGATATCTGAAGAATACTAAGGAATTTGGATTATGGTATAGAAGAGAAGGCAAATTTGAACTTAAGGTGTCTACCGACGTTGATTGGGCTGGAAATCTTGATGACCGAAAGAGCACAACTGGAGGAGCATTCTTAATGGGTGACAAACTTATCGCATGGATTAGCAAGAAGCAAGGATGCATCTCACAGTCTACTGCAGAAGTAGAATATGTTGCTACAGCTGGAAACTGCTCAAATATTGCATAGATGAAATAGTTGCTGGAAGGTATGCATATGAAGATCTTAGAACCAGTGATTATCTATTGTGATAACACCAGTGCAATAAACATTTCCAAGAATCCAGTCATGCATTCCAAGACTAAACACATTGCAATCAAGTATCATTATTTAAGAGAACAAGTTCAAGAAAAAGAGGTGATACTTGAGTATGTGCAATCAAAAGAATAATTGGCTGATATCTTCACCAAGCCACTGCCCAAGGATACATTTGAGTACCTAAGAAAGAGACTAGGGGTCAAACCCTTGTCTACCAGTCAATAAATGACTGAAGGCTGCATCAACCTATATATTATCATAATGTCATTCATGTTTATGCAAGCAACAAAATGAACTTCAAAGCTACATCTATATACAAAAAGGTATATATCAGAACTGAGCACCAGATCATATTGATGTATTGCTGATGGATAAGGGAAATTCAAGGAATATATTATGGATTGAGAGAAAAGATCACTTGACATTAATGTCAGATATCTGTGAGATATTTGATTGGCATTGTTGTCAAAGGGAGAGAAAGTTTCTATATTATCACAGTCTTCAGAAAAAGAAGAAAGATTATCCATTATCTGATTACTCCAACATGGAGAGATCATATCCATAGGGAGAGTTGCTGACCAAAGACAAAGACATCAAAGAACAAGAACAGTCAAAGAGACAAATTAACACAAGAAGAGAACACAACACATCAGAACAAGAAACACAAAAAGCTGCAAGAATCAAATCTAAGATAACACAGAGCTTACCAGTAGTCAGACATTTTTATCGGTTATAAAAACAAATTGTTTGGTAATTTGATGAATCTCAACAATTGTAATTCATATTGTATTACAAATAGTATAGTGTGATAATATAGTATGTTTCCATCAATGCCAAAGGGAGAGATTGATGACATGTAACTGATTGAATGTTTGATAATGTTAAGTTGAAGATAATGCAAGGCATTAAATCAGTTAATGGTTTGTATTGTCATTGAAATCAACTTGATATCATCTGTACGATCATGTACATAATGCCAAAGACTTCAGAGAATCAATTGAACAAATATTATGCTTTCAAAAATGCATAAAAGTTAAGTATTCACTAAGTGATAGACAACACCGACAGAGTGCACACCACCGGTAAAGGCAAAGAAAAAAATTCATAGTGATACCCGATGAGCAGAAGACAGTGTTGCCCGACGAAGAAAAATCACACGATGCCCAACAAGTAAAATCCATTGAAGCCTGACGGACGGAGATCCTAAAGCTGATTGGAGTCACACCGACGGAACTGGCAGTTATCACCGATGACTAACTGCAGAGTTGATCGACAGAACAAAGAGTTTAGAAAATGACAAAATATCTAGCTAGCAGAGCTTAAGGATAGACTTAAATGGTTGTTTTATTTGTTTTATTGACCAGAGTTAAGTGATTGATTTAAAGAAGATTTGTATAGTTGGCAAGAAGATAACTATGAGATAAATCAGGAGTTAAAGATTTAAATCAAATTGGATGGATTGTTTTTCACCCCAAGAATCAAGAATCAAGAAACATTGAATATCATGTCTATATAAGAGACAAGCATAATTCATTCCCATAATCACATACACGGGAAGGGGAGTGAATAGAAAGAGGATGCTGAAGTGAAATTGATGAAGAAGAACTTCATATAGTCCTGATTAATCAAGTTGAAGAAGAGCTAAAGAATTCTGTAGACACCGACGAATAGTGAAGTACAAAATCACATAGCAGAAAGTGTGGAGCACAAATAATTGAATTGATACATTGATCAAGAGGTAATGTACTTAAATAGATCTAAAAATTTGCAATTCAAGTTGCATTAGAAACAGGTCATAGTGTTTCAGTTTAACCATTGAAGCATTAAGTCTCTTAACAGAGCAGGACTTAACAGTCTTCTATAATTGAGGTATATCCTAATAGATTGCCAAAAAGTTTATCACGAAGATAGCATTAAGTGCCTGATACCGCCACGCAGTCTAAGAAGGAGGCTGATGCAGTTAGGTATCACTAGATATGCCAGATACCTATTGTGCCCATAGAGGTTGATCAATATTGGTAGCATATACATGCCAGATATCAAGTGGTAGACTCATATTAAAATCCTCTAACAAGGTCACACCTAACAGTGTGTTTGTAACCTTTAAGAGGGTTGGCTCCTAAAAGGGCTCACTTCAGAAGAGTAAAAATTTGGGGTACTGGTCCCAGTGGTTGTTCCCTTAACAGGGTTTCCATGTTAAAATCCATGTGTTATATGTGTATCGTTTATTACTTTATTGTTTTATATTTCACATATGCATTTCTGGATTGATTGGTATACTTTGCATATTTACTATGTATTGATAAATAAGTTTTACTTCTTCTTGGTAATCAAGGAGAATAAGGACAGACAAGGAAAACCGACAGACAGTTAAATCATTATTAGTATTTCATGGCATGCATCTTGTAGGGACTTAATAATTTGAGGTTTATTTATTGGTGGTTAAAGTTTAAAGGATAATTTTTGAGGCCACTGATTCACCCCCCCTCTTAGTTATTACTAACAAAAAAAAATGTCCAGTCATCACCAACATGCATTCAAAATAGTTTTACAAATGATTGGTTATTTATAACTAAAAGTTGAAATAGTGGTTTCGGCTCAGCTCAGCTCTTTGAAGCATCAATTATCTCAAAGATCTAAACACTTGGAAAAATTTGCATGTACAATCCATAAAACATTATGAGTGGTTACAATAATGCATTTCAAGGAGGCAATACTAGGGTTAATATATTTGGAAAGAAAAGTAATCTTTGGGAACTTTGTTTGGTGCTTGAGACATCATGTCATGTCAGTAAAAATAACTCTTTGGGTGTACAAATTTAGAGGATAGTTGAATATAGAGTCACTTTGTAAGAATAAGAACAGGTTGCAAGGATAAAGCAGGAGTTCACGAGCATACATAAGGTGCCATGTTAGAGGCAAAGAGTAGAATGGAAGTGAAAATGTTGTAATCTCATGTATTTGAAGATAATGCTTAGCCTCTCTTCATTGTGGAGCTTTTTGCCACAAGGTTTTCTCCCCGTAAATCATAAGCTATGTGATGCTATTATGTTGTTGATTTGTCTCTTTAATGATATCTATGATGTTATGCATTTTTTTTGTTAAAAGTTCACATAAATGTCTCTCTGGTGATATCTATGGTGTTATGCATTTTTTTGTTGTTAAAAGTTCACATTAGATAGTGTTGTTAAGCATGACATGTTGGTTCGATTTTAGCATCATTATAAAAAAAAAGATAAATCTAATCATGGTAATTCCATATTAAAGTCACCTAATTTTAGATTTGCATATAAATTTTAAAGTTTCATATTGTAGTAATCCAAGCCTTATATCTCATCCATTGAAGCCATATCTTAATTATTTGGATAGAGATTGACATTTTTAAAAAATGAGAAGCAGGGAGAAAATTGCATAGAGTTTGGATTCACAGTCTAACAAGAAAACATAGTAAAGGAAATACAAGGAATATATAATTCATTAGAAGGATAAAGGATAAAAAGATGACGTAAATATCTATAACCTTGGCCAATTATTCTTTTGACACCCAAGTTTGGTGGAATATTAAATTTGGTTAGCTTTGTAAATTTTAATTTATATGAGGTCCTCTAAGCATTATATCTAAACCTCTAGATTCTCGTTTCTATACTGTATTAGAAGTTGGAAAGCTCCTTTAGATTAAAATTAAAAATCCCCAACTGGACATTTATTTATCTCACAACTCCCTACAGAGACTTCAACAAATCTCTCCAAAGACTTTTTGTACCAATTTTTTTCTAAATCGTGAGTTTAGTTGATGTGTTGACATGTCCAATTGTCACCTATGCATTCAAAATGTTATTACAAATGACCAACTATTTATGGATAGAAGTTTAAGCTTTAGTTATCTCAAAGACCTAGACGTCGACAAAGTTTACATGTCAAATCCATAAATCATTGTGATTAGTTACAAAATGATACAACCAATTTGGGTAGGCACTTAGCTAGTAATTTTGTTGTAAGAGAAGGGTTTATCATTAAGGCTTGAAGCATGAGTAGATTGCATACTTTTTCAATTTTTTAGTATTCAAGATATAAAGTTCCTCAAGAATAAAGGATTTACATGTGTAGTCTATTTAACATTATAATGAAGGTTTAATTTTCATATATTTACCTTCACATTTGTCATGTACTTCTGTTGTAACTTTGTGCACCCCTTTCCACTTGTTTATTTGTTTGATATATTATAGTGCTACATTATAGTGTCCATTAAAAAATGTAGGGTCTAAACAAGAATAAAATTAGCTTATTAGATTATGTTTCCTCGTAATACTTTTACACTAGAATATTGTAAAAATGAAGATCCAGTAAGCCATTTTGATTCTTGTAAGATGCCTCGAAAAGGAAGGTGAGTAAAATACCCTCAACTTTATTCTAGACAGATATACAACACTTATTTTAAACTTTGCACATTCACAAAATTTTATAAGTTTGCTCATCCCATGATATGTTGTACACCCTACAAAGATTTTAAGTATTATTTCCTACGACAAAGTTAGATTGCCTTCAATTTAAAAGCAAAGGATATACTTGTCACGAAGAATTTTATCTCTTCAACATCACTAAAACATCCCTACAACTAAATGGTAGGTGTATATAAATCTAGACATTTACAATAAAGAAAAAATGCAAATGATAATAGACAGAAAAGAAAGTACTTTTTATCTTTGACGCTAGTATTATTCACTTTTTGGCTTCTACCTTACCAACTAATATTGGGTTCAATCACAATATTTGTGGTATATATGATAATTGTCAATTTAACTTAAATGTTGTTAGTTTAAAAAATATCTTTTCAAATTATTGGATATATACTACAAACAAGCATGCAAGAAAGAAGCCAAATAAAAATTGCAAATGATAAGAATTAGAAAAGACAGTACTTTTTATCTTTCACACTAGTATTATTTAGTTTTTGGCTTCTATCTTACCAACTAATATTGGGTTCAATCACAGTTATTTGTGGCATATATGATAACTTAACTTAACTTCACTTAACTTAACTTAAGTTAACTTAACTCAACTCAACTCAACTCAACTCAACTCAACTCAACTTAACTCAACTTATCTTAAGTTAGCTTAACTTAGCTTAACTCAACTTAACTTAACTCAACTTAACTTAGCTTAACTCAACTTAACTTAACTCAACTTAACTTAGCTTAACTCAACTTAACTTAACTTAACTTAATGCAATGTAACTCAACGTAACTCAACTCAACTCAACTTAACTTAACTTAACTTAACTTAACTTAACTTAACTTAACTTAACTTAACTTAACTTAACTCAACTCAACTCAACTTAACTCAACTCAACTCAAATCAACTTAACTCAACTTAACTTAACTCAACTCAACTTAACACATCTTAACTCAACTTAACTTAACTCAAACAACCGCAACTTAACTCAACTTAACTTAACTCACCTCAACTTAGCTCAACTCAACTCAACTCAACTCAACTCAAATCAACTTAACTCAACTCAACTTAACTCAACTCAACTCAACTCAACTCAACTTAACTCAACTCAACTTAACTCAACATAACTCAAGTCAACTTAACTCAACTTAACTCAACTTAACTCAACTCAACTTAACTCAACTTAAATTAATTTAACTCAACCTAACTCAACTTAACTCAACTTAACTCAACTTAAGTAAACTCAACTTAAGTTAAATCAACATAACTTAACTTAACTCAACTTAACCTAACTTAACTTAACTTAACCTACCTTAGCTTACCTTAACCTACCTTAACTTAACTCAACTTAACTTAACTCAACTCAACTTAACTTAACTCAACTAACTCAACTTAACTTAACTTAACTTAACTTAACTTAACTTAACTTAACTCAACTCAACTCAACTCAACTTAACTCAACTCAAATGAACTTAACTGAACTTAACTTAACTTAACTCAACTTAACTTATTAAACTTAATTCAACTTAACTAAAATCAACTAAACTCAACTAAACTCAACTTAACTAAACTTAACTTAACTTAACTTAACTTAACTCAACTTAACTCAACTCAACTGAACTTAACTTAACTTGAGTTAACTAAACTAAACTTAAATTAACTTAACTTAACTTAACTTAACTTAACTTAACTTAACTTAACTCAACTCAACTCAATTGAACTCAACTTAACTCAACTCAAATTAACTTAACTTAACTTAACTTAACTCAACTCAACTTAACTCAACCAACCTTAACTGAACTTAACTCAACTTAACTTAACTCAACTCAACTCAACTCAACTTAACTCACCTTAACTTAACTTAACTTAACTTAACTTAACTTAACTCAGCTTAGCTCAACTCATCTTAAATTAACTCAACTTATCTCAACTCAACTTAACTCAACTTAGCTCAACTCAACTTAACTCAAATCAACTTAACTCAACTTAACTGAACTGAACTTAACTTAACTCAATTCAAATTAACTTAACTTAACTAAACTCAACTCAGCTCAACTCAACTTAACTTAACTCAAATTTACTCAACTCAACTCAACTTAACTTAACTTAACTTAACTTACCTCAACATAACTCAACTTAACTCAACTCAACTTAATTCAAGTTAATTCAACTTAACTCAACCTTACTCAACTTAACCCAACTTCAATTTAACTCAAATACACTCAACTCAACTTAACTCAACTCAACTCAAATCAACTCAAATTAAGTCAAATTAACTTAACTCAACTTAACTCAACTTAACTCAACTCAACTCAACTCAACTTAACTTAACTCAACTTAACTCAACTCAACTCAACTCAGCTCAACTCAACTTAACCTTACTTAACTCAACTTAACTCAACTTAACTTGACTTAACTCAACTTAACTCAACTTAACTTGACTTAACTCAACTCAACTAAGCTCAACTCAACTTAACCTTACTTAACTCAACTTAACTTGACTTAACTCAACTTAACTCAACTCAACTCAAGTAAACTTAACTCAAATCAACTTAACCTAACTTGACTCAATTTAACCCAGCTTAACTCAACTCTACTTAACTCAACCTAACCTAACTTAACTCAAATTAACTCAAGATGTTGGAATCACTCATAATACATTCCTCAAGATGTTGGAATCACTCATAATACATTTTTTTGTAACCCCAACACAAGGCGTTCCAGTCAGCCAAATTTGGATACAAAAGTCTTCTCTTGCCGGCGAGCATCTGGCTGCAGTCAATTTTGACACAGCTTTGCGGTTGCTAAATCGTCAAGTTGGGATTAATAATTTCCAAGCATTGAAGGCTATAATTTTGGATCTATTTATGGACAGTCACATGTTCCTTCCTGCCCTTGCTTCTGCACTTGTATTTCCACTAGCAGTAGACAGAGGTTGGAATAACAGTGGGGGTCCAAATATTAGGGGTCCCTTGGCCTTGGTATATAGGCTTTATATAGTTGAGGAGAAATTGAGAGTTCCTTACAAAGAAATGACATAAGGCAAGTTCAATGAAGCATTGAGGCTTTTTGTAAACATTCTGCACACAGTCCTAGTTATCAGATGCATCTGGACTACTTTGTTCTGCTACTCAAACAAGGTAAAACTGGCTTTCCACTGCCATGGGTTTCCATTTTCATTTCAATTTTGGTGGAGGCATATGCACTGATTCCTGCAGCCAAAGAAGACCCCTACTAGTAGACGACATCTAACCAAACACTAGGTGTAGTGATCATCCAATTGCTTTGTATAACGATTCAACATGTTTTTGTGCAATTCCTTTTGAACTGTAACCATGGCTCTCTCAGAAAATGTCATAGGCGGCCATAGCTATTTTTCTTTACGCTTGAACCTCTCCTTACTATACTTTGCCACACATCTCTGATCACTATCCTTAAGCACAGTCAATCATGGTTAAAGCACCAACCAAAGGTCCTTTCATCCTCACAAAACAATGAAATGTGGAAATCTTATAAACCTGTAAAGGTCTCTTATGCCATTGTCTTTACACACCATACATTCTCACATACTTATGACGGATTTTTCACATTGCTATTTTTACTATGGTGGCTGCTATGCATTACTCCTTGACTATCCACTTAGCAACATTGTTTACATTTGTGCCATGTCATTTATGCCCTCTATCTTTGGTCCTTTTCCTTTAGACTGTATTCCTTGTGGATAATCTTTCAATGCTGCATTTTCAACATTGTTGGGAATGGAACATACTCTTTTTGACTGTCAATCTCACTTGTATATGATCATGGTCTCCTTTCAACAACAATCCATAACTGCTCGCTTTTGATTGATCTTTTCTTTTCTCACTTACATGCCATGTTAGTGTCTTTGTGGCTCATTGGTAGTTCGACATACTTGGACTATCCTTTGTCCTATATCCATATCTTCCATTGTTTGTTCTTTTAAGTCTTCTAAAATGCTCTTTACAGTTTCATGACCCATTAAAGTCCTCCTATAACTGTCATACCTTCTTGATTGTCTTTGGGATTGATGCACACTTCACAATCATATGCATTTTGAGGGAAGGAGGGAAGGCAACAAGCATACATGCTATTTTGGTAGTTGTGTCAGTATTCATTTGAAAGAGTTTTTTTTCCTTGTATTGCAAGGTGAAAGAAGAATTTGTATGATGGGACCTAAGAGTTCATATATACTTTCATGTTCACCTTTACGTAATGTTATTTTTAATCCACCTTTATGATGGATTGCCTTTGTCACCTTGGTTAGTTACTGGCTGTGCTCTATTTCGAGATATGTTACCTTTGTAGTAATGTTTGTGAGTCCTTGTTATCTATATGGTTGGGCATTTGAGATTTAATATTAATTATATATCAATTTATTTAACACTCACAAAATTGTTGCTAGATTTTCTGCTAACCCCAGGGAATCACATATGACTGTTGTGAAAAGAATTCTAAGATATCTGAAGAATACTGAGGAATTTGGCTTATGGTATAGAAGAGAAGGAAAATTTGAACTTAAGGTGTTTACCAACGCTGATTGGGGTGGAAATCTTGATGACTGAAAGACAACAACTGGAGGAGAATTCTTAATGGGTGACAAACTTGTCACATGGATTAGCAAGAAGCAAGGATGCATCTCACAGTCTACTGCAGAAGCAAAATATGTTACTACTGTTGCAAACTTCTCAAATATTGCATGGATCAAAGAGTTACTGGAAGGTATGCATATGATGATCTCAGAACCAGTGATTATCTATTGTGATAACACCAGTGCAATAAACATTTCCAAGAATCCAGTCATGCATTCCAAGACTAAACACATTGCAATAAAGTATGATTATTTAAGAGAACAAGTTCAAGAAAAAGAGGTGATACTTGAGTATGTGAAATCAAAATAAAAATTGGCTAATATCTTCACCAAGCCACTGCCCAAGGATACATTTGAGTACCTGAGAAAGAGACTATGGGTCAAACCCTTGTCTACCAGTCAGTAAAAGACTGAAGGCTGCATCAGCCTATATATTATCAGAATATCATTCATGTTGATGCAAGCAACAAGTTGAACTTCAAAGCTACATCTATATATAGAAAGGTATATATAAGAACTGAGCACCAGATCATATTGATGTATTGCTGATGGATAAGAGAAATTCAAGGAATATATTATTGATCGAGAGAAAAGATCACTTGACATTAATGTTAGATATCTGTGAGATATTTGTTTGGCATTGTTTTCAAAGCGAGAGAAAGTTTCCATATTATCACAGTCTTCAGAAAAAGAAGAGAGATTATCCATTATCAGATTACTCCAACATGGAGAGATCATATCCATAGGGAGAGTTGCTGAAAAAAGACAAAGACATCAAAGAACAAGAACAATCAAAGAGAGAAATTGACATAAGAAGAGAACACAAAACATCAGAACAAGAAACACAAAAAGCTACAAGAATCAAATCTAAGATAACACAGAGCTTACCGTCGGTCAGACATTTTTATCGATTATAAAAAAAACTTTTTGGTAATTTGATGAATCTCAGCAATTGTATTAGAAATAGTATAGTGTGTTAATATGGTATGTTGCCATCAATACCAAAGGGAGAGATTGATGACATGTAACTGATTGAATGTTTGATAATGTTAAGTTGAAGATAATGCAAGAGATTAAATCAGTTAATGGTTTGTATTGTCATTGATGTCAACTTGATATCATCTGTATGGTCATGTACATAATGCAAAAGAATTCAGAGAATTAATGGAACAGAGATTATAATTTCAATAATGCATAAAAGTCAAGTATTCACTAAGTGACAGACAACACCCACAGAGTGCACACCATTGGTAAAGGCAAAGAAAAAAATTCATAGTGATACCCGATGAGAAGAAGACAGTGTTGCTCGATGAAGCAAAATCACAGGATGCCCGATGAGTAAAATCCATTGTTGTCCGACAGACGGAGATCCCGAAGCTGATTGGAGTCACACTGACAGAACTGGCAGTTATCACCGACGACTAACTGCAGAGTTGACTGACAGAATAGAGAGTTTAGAAAATGACAAAATATCTAGCTGGCAGAGCTTAAGGATAGACTTAACTGGTTTTTTTATTTGTTTTATTCAACCAGAGTTAAGTGATTTATTTAAAGAAGATTTGTATAGTTGGCAAGAAGATAACTACGAGATAAATCAGAAGTTAAAGCTTTAAATCAAATTGGTTGGATTGTTTTTCACGCCAAGAATCAAGAATAAAGAAATGATGAATATCATGTCTATATAAGAGACAAGCATAATTCATTTCCGTAATCACATACACGGGAAAGGGAGTGAATAGAAAGAGGATGTTGAAGCGAAACTAATGAAGAAAAACTTCATACAGTCCTGATCAATCAAGCTTAAGAAGAGCTAAAGAATTCTGTAGACACCGACGAACAGTGAAGCACAACATCACATAGTAGAAAGTGTGGCACACAAAGAATTGAATTGATACATTGATCAAGAGGTAATGTACTTAAATAGATTTGAAAATTTGCAATTCAAGTTGCGTTAGAAATAGGTCATAGTGTTTCAGTTTATCCATTGAAGTATTAAGTCTCTTAATAGAGCATGACTTAATAGTATTCTATAATCGAGGTATATCCTAATAGATTGCCAAAATTTTTATCATGAAGATAGCATTGAGTGCCTGATACCGACACACAGTCTAAGAAGGAGGCTGATGCAGTTAGGTAGGACCAGATATGCAAGATACTTATTGTTCCCATAGAGGTTGATTAATATTGGTAGCATATACATGCCAAATATCAAGTGATAGACTCATATTAAAAAATCCTCTAACAAGGTCACACCTAACAGTGTGTTTGTAACCTTTAACAGGGTTGGCTCCTAACAGGGCTCACTTCAGAAGAGTGAAAATTTGGGGTACTGGTCGCAGTGGTTGTTCCCTTAATAGGGTTTCCACGTTAAAATCCATGTGTTATGTGTGTATGGTTTATTAATTTATTGTTTTACATTTCACATATGCATTTCTGGATTGCTTGGTATGCTTTACATATTTACTGAGTATCGGTAAATAAATTTTACTACTTATCGGTAACCAAGGAGAATAAGGACAGACAAGGAAAATTGACAGACAATTAAATCATTATTAGTATTTCATGGCATGCATCTTGTAGGGACTTAATAATTTGAGGTTTATTTATTGGTGGTTAAAGTTTAAAGGATAACTTTTGAGGCCACTGATTCACCCCCCCTCTCAGTTATTACTAACAAAAAAAATGTCCAGTCATCACCAACATGCATACAAAATAGTTTTACAAATGATTGGTTATTTATAACTAAAAGTTGAAATAGTGGTTTCGACTCAGCTCAACTCTTTGAAGCATTAATTATCTCAAAGATCTAAACACTTGGAAAAATTTGCATGTACAATCCATAAAACATTATGAGTGGTTACAATAACGCATTTCGAGGAGGCAATCCTAGGGTTTTTACATTTGAAAAGAAAAGTCATCTTTGGGCACTTTGTTTGGTGCTTGAGACATCATGTCATGTCTGTAAAAACAACTCTTTGGGTGTACAAATTTAGAGAAATAGTTGAATATAGAGTCACTTTGTAAGAATAAGATTAGGTTACAAGGATAAAGCAGGTGTTCACGAGCATACATAAGGTGCCATGTTAGAGGCAAAGAGTAGAATGAAAGTGAAAATGTTGTAATCTCATGTATTTGAAGATAATGCTTAGCCTCTCTTCATTGTGGAGTTTTTTTCCACAAGGTTTTCTCCCCGTAAATCATATGCTATGTGATTCTCTTATGTTGTTTATTTGTCTCTTTAATGATATCTATGGTGTTATGCATTTTTTTTTTTTAAAGTTCACATAAATGTCTCTCTGGTGATATCTATGGTGTTATGCATTTTTTTGTTGTTAAAAGTTCACATTAGATAGTGTTGTTAAGCATGACATGTTGGTTCGATTTTAATATCATTATAAAAAAAAATGATAAATCTAATCATGATAATTCCATATTCAAGTCACTTAATTTTAGATTTGCATATAAATTTCAAATTTTCATATTGTAGTAATCCAAGCCTTATATCTCATCCATTGAAGCCATATCTTAATTATTTGGATAGAGATTGAAATTTTTTAAAAATGAGAAGCAGGGAGAAAATTGCATAGATTTTGGATTCACAGTCTAGCAAGAAAACCTAGTAAAGGAAGTACAAGGAATATATAATTCATTAGAAGGATAAAGGATAAAAAGATGACGTAAATATCTATACCCTTGGCCAATTATTCTTTTGACACCCAAGTTTGGTGGAATATAAAATTTGGTTAGCTTTGTAAACTTTAATTTATATTAGGTCCACTAAGCATTATATCTAAACCTCTAGATTCTCGTTTCTATGCCGTATTAGAAGTTGGAAAACTCCTTTGGATTAAAATGAAAAAATCCCCAACTGGGCATTTATTTATCTCACAACTCCCTACAAAGACTTCCACAAATCTCTCCAAAGACTTTTTGTACCAATTTTTTGTAAATCGTGAGTTTAGGTGATGTGTTGACATGTCCAATTGTCACCTATGCATTCGAAATGTTATTACAAATGACCAGCTATTTATGGCTAGATTTTTAAGCTTCAATTATCTCAAAGACCTAGACATCGACAAAGTTTACATGTCAAATCCATAAATCATTGTGATTAGTTACAAAATGATACAACCAATTTGGCTAGGCACTTAGCTAGTAATTTTGTTGTAAGAGAAGGGTTTATCATTAAGGCTTGAAGCATGAGTAGATTGCATACTTTTTTAATTTTTTAGTATTCAAGATGTAAAGTTCCTCAATAATAAAGGATTTATATGTGTAGTCTATTTAACATTATAATGAAGGTTTAATTTTCATAAATTTACCTTCACATTTGTCATGTACTTCTGTTGTAACTTTGTGCACCCCTTTCCACTTGTTTATTTGTTTGATATATTATAGTGTTACATTATAGTGTCCATTCAAAAATGCAGGGTCTAAACAAGAATAAAATTAGCTTATTAGATTATGTTTCCTCGTAATACTTTTATATTAGAATATTGTAAAAATGAAGATCCAGTAAGCCATGTTGATTCTTGTAAGATGCCTCGAAAAGGAAGGTGAGTAAAATACCCTCAAATTTATTCTAGACAGATATACAACACTTATTTTAAACTTCGCATGTTCACAAAATTTTATAAGTTTACTCATCCCATGATATGTTGTACACCCTACAAAGATTTTAAGTACTATTTCCTACGACAAAGTTAGATTGCCTTCAATTTAAAAGCAAAGGAAATACTTGTCATGAAGAATTTTATCTCTTCAACATCACTTAAACATCCCTACAACTAAATGGTAGGTGTATATAAATCTAGACATTTACAAGAAAGAAAAAATGCAAATGATAAGAGTCAGAAATGAGAGTACTTTTTATCTTTGATGCTAGTATTATTTACTTTTTGGCTTCTACCTTACCAACTAATATTGGGTTCAATCACAGTATTTGTGGTATATATGATAATTGTCAATTTAACTTAAATGTTGTTAGTTTAAAAAATTGCTTTTCAAATTATTGGATATATACTAAAAACAAGCATGCAAGAAAGAAGCCAAATAAAAATTGCAAATGATAAGAATTAGAAAAGAGAGTACTTTTTATCTTTCACACTAGTATTATTTAGTTTTTGGCTTCTATCTTACCAACTAATATTGGGTTCAATCACAGTTATTTGTGGTATATATGATAACTTAACTTAACTTAACTTAACTTAACTCAACGCAACACAACGCAAAGCAACGCAACGCAACTCAACTCAAGTCAACTCAACTCAACTCAACTCAACACAACATAACTCAACTTAAATTAACTTAACTCAACTCAACTCAACTCAACTCAACTTAGCTTAACTTAACTCAATTTAACTTAGCTTAACTCAACTAAACTCAACTAAACTAAACTAAACTTAACTTAAGTTAACTTAACTTAACTTAACTTAACTTAACTTAACTTAACTCAACGTAACTCAACGTAACTCAATTTAACTTAACTCAACTCAACTTAACTCAACTTAACTCAACTCAAATCAACACAACTTAACTCAACTTAACTTAACTCACCTCTGTTAGAGTATTATTACTCTAGTTGCTTAAGCTTCTCTTAGGTGCGTTATTAATTAATTCTTAATTAATAATGTGCAACCTAGTATTTACCTTTTAGGGTTTCGTTCACCTTTTTAAGGTTGAACTTTGTAATTCTTTTTTAATTAATTCAGATAATATTTTTGCTCTCACTTTTTGGAGTAACATCTGAGTTTTCCTTTTTCCTTCTTTCGCTTCATTCCTTGTGACAGGTTTTTGCATGCAGCTGGATCTTGGAGTTGAATCTGATATTTCATCAGTTTCTACATGGTATCAGAACCTTGCTGTTGCAGGTTGTTCAAGTTGTTTTGGAGCTGTGGATCAAGCCCTCTCTTTCTGGGGTTTTCTAGTGTTTTCTACATTGGACCTGGAGGGTTGTATTTTTTAGAGGCATCTTGGGTCAAAACAGACCTCTTCAATGGATTCAGAGGGTCGATTCGGTGAATTTTGATATAAAATTCGACCTATTTAGCCTTCGGAGCATCTGGAAAAAAATTTCGATCGTTTAGGGCCGTACGACACAGTTTTCGAGGCGAGGAGAAAAAAAATAAAAAAACGCCGTTCGGAGCGCATTCCGGGGCGCGCCGCCACCGCGCCACCCCGGCGCCACCTCCGCCGGCCCGGCTCGGCCCGC
>MU224858.1:8116319-8156785 GCA_018584345.1 Thuja plicata
CTAGACTTAAGTGGGAGGTTAGTCTAGTTGTTTAAAAAAATTTAATAACTTGCATTGAGTTTTAGAATTTAGACTAAATTTATGTTCTTTTATTTATAGTATTACTAATTTATGTTGAATTTAAACTATTTTTTGTTTAAAAATTAAAATTGCATACTTAATTTCATTTTGTACTTGTAGGTTGCTCCTGAATGCAATTGTTAGAGCAAGAGAAGTGGTGGAAGAGCAAAGAAGGGAATGACAAAAACTATGACTGCATTATTCTTTTTTATAGGTGGACAGATTGGAAGAGCCACAAGATTAATTTTTTAGTTGCTTGCAAAAATAATATGGTTCTCTTGAAATTGATGGATGCCTCCAACAAAGTGAAAAATGGAAAAACCTTGGTTCTAATGTTGGAACGAATTGTCACGAAGGTGAGAATTGAAAATGTAGTGCAACTGCAACTAATAACTAATAACATTGTAACATATGTGGCAGCTGGTAGAATCCTCTAAGAGAAACACAAAACACTCTTTTGGACACCTTGTGCAACACATGCTCTTGACCTTCTTTTGGAGGACATAGGCAAACTTGATTGAGTGACATCAATTGTAGAGGATGCAAGGAGGATCACAAAATATATCTACAATCACCCTTGGTTTTTTCACTTGATAAGAGAACACACCCAAGGAAAAGAGTTAGTAAAATTGGGTGTCACAAGGTTTGCAAAGGTTTTCTTAACGTTGCAAAGCATTCTTGGTCCATTGATGGCTTTGAAACAAATGATTGTGAATCAAGCATGACTAGACTCAACTTATTCAAAGAAGAATAAAGGAGAGTGTTGTACACATAGTCTTCGACAAACTATTTGCACAAAGAGCTACATAGATTGTGAAGGTAACTTCAAAACTTGAGTATTTGATTTTTTTTAATTCAAGTCTTTCATTATAAATTTGTAACTTTATTAATTAATTGTTTTGTGTTTTTAAATATAGGTGTCGAAGCCCTTGGTTAGATTTCTCTGATTGGAAGATGGGGAAAAAACCCTAATGGAGTATCTTCATGAGGCCATGGATAGGGCCAAGGAGTCTATCAAAAACTATTTCAAGAGGGACTACCTCAAATTTGATCCCATAGGGGAGATTATTGATAGGCAGAACAATTAGCTCCACCAACCCATTCATGCAATAGGAGACTTCCTCAACCCTCATTTTTTCCTCTTAGATTCCTTCTCAAACCCCAATGGAGAGGTCATGGAGGGCCTCACTGCATGCATTCAAAGGATGACAGTCGAGGTTGATGTGAGAGACCTCCTTGTGGCTGATTGGAAAATCATAGGGAACCAAGTGGTAGGCTATTCTCTTTAGAGTTGACTACGAGAGAAAGAAGAATTCAAACACCAGGAGTGGAAATACCCAAAATCTCCAAAGATTTTCCTTTTGCATCTTATGCCAAGCTTGTAGTTCATCCAGCTATGAGCATAATTGAAGATTTTTTGAGACCATATACACAAAGAAGAGGAATACGTTAGCTGAAAAATGCATCAATGACCTTGCCTTTGTACAATATAATCTTTGATTGCACACAAAGAAAGTAGAGGAAATATCAAGAGGTCCAATTGATTTAGATGATTAGATCCTTATAGTGATTGGACAATACTGAACCAGCCTCCATTGTTTACCAAGGATGACATCTATGATATAGAGAGGTAGACAATGGAGGCGAAGGGGGGTGAATTTGAATTCACATTGGATAACATAAGGAGGGTGAAAAGATTGAGGATGAGGGTAGCGACCCAAGATCTAGAGGCAATGGAAAGCAGAATAACAAGAGAGTAGTATGATAAGAATAAACTATATTCTCGCCAAGAGTGCAATAGAATTGATCAACTCGAATCGACGATGATCATTACATGTGAGACCCCTTGGTTATATAGCTGAGGTGAGTACAAAGGAATGAATGAGACAATGATAAGCATCATTGTCTCTTTACATGACAATCAAGAGACAACTTATCACCTACATAAGGTGGAATCAAACATCCACCATAGGTGGATCATCCTCCAATGTATAATAAAGTTTGTGCAACATGTGCAACAAAGGTGACAAGTGATAAAGTGATAAATCCACATAAAGTGGAGATGATACAACTACTCTGATGCAATACCCTAAGCTTAAGTAAAGTGTAATTAATACTAATTAACCAAAGTAAAATGTCTTAATTACACCAACACATGCCCTTTAAGTGCAACTTAGGGAGAATGTACAAAAGTTAACAATGCAAGTTGGGTCCCAACTACTAGGCCACGTTAGGTACTCATGTACAAATGCAAATTTGCAATCTCTCACAAGTGGAGAAAGGAAGAAAACCACAAGGTTGAAAGCTCGCCCCCCGTCCCCCTCNNNCCCCCCAAAAAAAAAAAAGAAAAAAGAGAGAGAGAGATGAAAACACACAATGCTCTCAATGAGAAGAAAAAAATATCATATGAGGAAAAAGTCCCCCCATAAGAGAGGAGGAAATACCATGAAGCCCCTCCTCAATGTCAAATCTTTTGCAAAGATGTTCCAAGATGTCAACCGATACTCCATAGGAAGAAAATAGAGCTAATTTTGCACTGAGAATGTCAAAGTGTGACAATACCAGATACCAATGTCGATGAAGACTAGATGAGATCAGTGATCTTCAGCTGCGATTGCCAAGATTTCCCTTTGTTGCATGCGGTAATTAGTGGTTCTTCTTATGGCTTCTCTTAGTGATCTAGAACTTGGGTGCATCTGATTATCCATTTGGCCATATGTCATTTGGTCATTCCTGCACAAAGTACTTGAGCATCAGTTGGATACTCATTGATCACAAATTGGTACATTCTAAGTTTCAACTGGAGCCATGCATCAAGTCTCACAAGATACTTTGAAATAAACTGAGTAAATGAGGATTACATGAAATATGTCATTAGTGATGAAGTACAAGGGACGACACTTTATATTAGTGTGTGTAAGACATATCTCATACAAGAGAATACAACATGATATAACAATGACACAAAGTTGAAAACTTGTAATGATGCCACCAAAGAATGTGCTACAAATGATCACCGATTATGCCCTCTGATATGACTAATGTGCTAAGTAAATATAGGAGTAATTGACCCCCCAACTACCAGTCAGAGGACAGATTGCTACAGCAGGTATGGTAGTTGGAAAAAATAGTTATTTCCCAAATTTCATATTTATTATTTATTAACATTTGTTTTTATAAACTTATACCAAAGTTTTTAAAAAAAATTTATTATTACAAAAATTAATTAAATAATAAAGAAAATTTCTTTTCTTTTCTTTCCTTGGACATTCCATTTCAGTGATTACAATTGTAACAATTAGGCTAAATTTTGAAAGTACAATTTTTTATCATATTCACTATAAGTTGATGTGCACCATTGTAAAATACAAAAAAAATTATGCACCTTAAAAGGAGTTTGTATGAGCCTAAACAAGACCTTAGAAGTTGCAAAAATGAGATTATGCAATTTTTTTAAAGATTCGAGCACGAAGATCAAAAACCACCTACACTATTGTGTAGAGAACAAAATTCTACCCCAAATAAAAAAAAAATTCTTAAAAAAGGGAGTCTGGATGACTGAGATATCGTTGTTTGAAAATCGTCTATGTAATTATGACGTTTGAAATGCTGTCACACCTTCAAATTTCAAATGGCTATAGATTTGGTCTCCGATGTTCAATTTTGATGAAACAAAAGTCAATCTTGGGGTTTATGGACCTCCTCAATGTGATGCCAACCTTTGATTTGCACCAACAAACTCCAATTTTTCCCTACAATAGAAAGCCACAAAGAGAACCCCCCCCCCCCCCCCCCCCCCCCCCCCCCCCCCCCCCCAAAAAAAAAATCTACCAAAATATGCACTCAAATCTCTCAAATGGAAAACCAATGACACTCTATGAGATCTTATACCATATAAGATTTGGCTATGAAGGTAACCACCCAAGATCTAAAGGCAATGGAAAGAACAATAACAAGAATGTAGTATGATAAGAATATACTATATTCTCACCAAGAATGCAATAGAATTTATCAACTACAATTAACTTGGATGGGATAATCATTAAATAGGAGGCCCTTAGTTATATAGCCAAGGTGAGTACAAAGGAGTGAATGAGACAATAACACATGTCATTCTCTCATTTCATGATAATCAAGAAACTTAACACCCACATAAAGTGGAAATGCATGTCCACAGGAAGTGGATCATCCTCCAATGTGTAATAAATTTTCTACAACACGTGCAACAAAGGTGGAGGGCGATAAAGTGATAAGTGATAAGTCCACATAAAGTGAAGATATTGCAACTACTCCTATGCAATTCCCTAAGTAAACTTAAGTATAGTGTAATTATTACTTAGGTGTGAATTAAACAAGGTAAAATGCCTTAATTACACCACTAGGAGTCATTGTTAGTGCCAGCTGCATCTACATCCAAGATGGGGATCAACCCACAACATGTCATGCCAAGTAAGGTGGTGCAGCCACATCGTACTCCTAGGACCAGACCCTCTAGTTTTACCTCTCCCCTAATTTTTACTAAAGATTGGAAGAGGAAGATGTAAAATGTTTTGACGTGGTGTTTACTTTTAGTTTCACAGAAAAAATTTTCTATTTTAATTATTTTAGACTATCGGGGTATCAGCCATCAACATTCCACATGAGGCTTCCCTTTTGTACCCAATTTGCATTTAAATGTATACCATCCTAGAATTTCATCACTGTGTAATTCCCATTTAACTTGGCCCCATTTTAGCATGTATGGGCTCCCACATTAATTTTCGATACTCTAGCCCCAATTCCACTTATCATTCCGACATCTGTGCTCCAATTGGGATTGCTAGACCAAATTTTGATGCCTTTTGGTGGGACTAAGTCAGCCTAGCCAACTTGGTCCCCGATATTTTCCTCAAGATTTACATCGAGTGTAGATCTAAACAGTTAAGCAGGAAATTTGAATTCTTGTTGGCCCTCTTCGAGCTTTGAGCTCCAAAAATTCTTGAGAGAGGCATATAAGAAACCTACCTCTCCACATTTGAGGAGGATATCATAAGTGGTTAAGCTCTCTCCTACAACATCGCATCTTAATCATTTTAAAGGCAGATATCAAGTATTCCAAGGCATTTCCAAGTCAATCTTCTCAATGAAAGAAAACTTCTCTCTCTCATTAAAGGTCAAGTAGAGGAGACTATTAGCAAGGAAGAAGATCAAGGTGTAATCATTCATCCACAAGCATTTCAAACATCCAAGCATTGAAGTCTCCAAGTCATTATCCTTCTCTTCATCAAGCATTATGGAAAACTACAACATTCATTGTGCAAGGTATGTCTTTCATGATTTCCTTTAAGGTCTTTGTGTGAAGTCAATCTATTGCATAAACATTTGTGATCACATTCAAAGAGACATTTCACTATCAAGGTATGAGATACTTTATGTTTCCAATCTAACTTCTACTTTACATGCTTTCCTTTTGAGCATATTTCATTTCAATTTCAAGGTTGATTTCTCAATCACAGTTTGACCGAGGCAAACCCCTCTCCACACAACAATCTCTCTTTTCTATGTGCAAGAATAGTTAGTGCCGATTATGTGACTAGATCTGGACAGTGCAGGACCCTAGCTACAATTTGAGACTAAAAATGGGCAAAAATACTAGGACAAAGTCACCCCAATTGACCAAGTGCCCTAGTCGACTTAGTCTTGGACCAAGTCACCACAATCCACTTGGTTCCTCCAATTTTGCTCCAAATCAAATTTGTAGGTCAATTACTATCTTTGGGTTCTGTTTTTGATAGCAAAATTTTTCTGTCAGAACTCTGGTAGTCTGTGTAAGCTAGAAGTCAACCTTCTTGCTTACTTTGCCCTAGAAATTGCATTCTTAATCATATTTGCATATTCAACCCTCAATTAAAACAAAGGATCATTGCACCCACTCAGTGCTTAAGCCTTGTTGAGCCTAGTCCTCTAGCCCAGAGGAGGCATAGACATATTTGAATCTAAAATTTTTGTTCCATTCTTTCTCATCATTGTAGGTTCTCCAAATTTGTTTGGCCAATAAAGCCTGGTTGACATCCCTAATTATTCTAATCCCTAAGCCCCCATATTTTTTTGGCCTACAAACATTCTCCCAAGATTTTAAAAAATGGAAATGATTCTTCTCTTTTGTACCCGACCACAAAAATATTTTCTAAATTTCCTCAATAAGATCTACAAACTTGGATAGAATGCAAAAAAGACTTAGAGCATACATTGGTAGGTTCTGGAGAGAAGAATTGAGGAGTAGGACTTTACCAGATTGGCTGAGGAGAGAACCTTTCTAACCAACATGTTTTCTATTAAATCTATCAATAATCCCAGTTCAGAAGGAGTCCAGCGGTTTAGAACCCATGGGGAGACCCAGGTAAATAGAGGGAAACTGGACAATATTATAGCCAAGGATAATATCCACCCTCTGTTGTCTAGGAGCAGTAGTATTGAAAAAGAACAAAGAACTCTATTCTCAATTGATTAGTTGACCAGAAGCTTTAGTATAAGAAGAAAGAAAAATATTTAGATTTCTAGCTTATCCACGAACTGTTTATGGAAGCAGGAGAGGTTACGAGAAGATGGTTGAAGACCGTGAAGCAATCCATCCTGAACAAATTTAGAGATCAACCTTCCCAATATTTCTTCCAAAATAGAAAAAAGGATGGGGGAGATAAGGTCTACCTAGCGAAGGCCTCTAGAAGGAGAGAAGAAGTTTGAAGAAGCATCATTCACAATAATTGAAGCAGAGGTAGTAGAAATGAGTTGATGACCCTTGCACTGAATCCCATAGCAGCAAGAACTTTAAAAAGGAAGGCCCAATCCACCCTGTCACAGGATTTAGATAAATCCAATTTCATGAGGAATCCCTACTTTTGAGACGCCTCCAACAAATGGATATTTTCATGGACAGATATTGTGGAGTCCAGAATTTGTCTTCCAGGAACAAAGCCATTCTGTTGGGGGGAGATAAAAACCGGGAGGATCCAGAGAATTCCGATTGTGAGAACTTCATAAATAATCTTATAGAAAGAGTTGCAGAGACTGATAGGTCTAAATCCTTCCAACAAATCCACACCAGGTCTTTTGGGAAAGAGAACAATAAAAGTGGAGTTGGCTTCTCTCAAAAGAGACCTCGAGACAAAGAACTCTTTTACCACATAAAAAAATCCTTATCCACAATATGCAAATTTTTTTAGAAGAATAGAGGGAAGCCATCTAGCCCTATAGATTTCTCACCTTCAAAGGAGAAAATAAATTCTTTTATCTCCTTCTAGGAAGGGATCACTTTGATCTTAGCATTGGTCTCCCTATCAATTTGACTAGGAATGGTAAATAACGGGTTCTCTCGATCCACCAAAGAGAGGTCGGGGTTGGCCGAAAGGATAGAAGAAAAATAATTTGACAACTCCTTCTTAATCTCCTCCTCCTCTAGCTTACCTTGGTTGCTCAAAAGGTAGGAAATTATGTTAGCTGCTTTATGTTTTTGGGTTGTCAGATGAAAGAAGCAGGTGTTCTTATCCTCATATTTTAACCAAAGAGCCCTCGATCTTTGGTGCCAGAAAAATTCCTCTTTAGAAACAATATTATGGTAATCTGCCAACATCATGATCTCTTGAGGCTTGTTTTCCTTAGGTAATCCATCCTTGATAATTTCTTGCAGGTCTTTGAGATTTGACTGAATAATGGACTTAGACTAGAAGATGTCACCAAAGACTTCCTTATTTCATGTTATAACTTTATTATTAACAAATTTAAGATTCTCAAAAACCCTAACCATGGTAATACCATAAATATGAACATCCCACCATTCCACAATTTTAACCTCCAACTCAGGATGGAGAAGCCACCTTTTTTCAAATCTAAAAGGAATGTTCCTTCTGCCAGAAAGAGAGCTAGCCAAAAAATAAATGGGGGAATGGTGGCCCTAGAGCGCATCTTCAACTCGGACCTTTGGATCAAGGAAAAGATTCCCCAATCATCCAAAGATGGAAAATATGAGAAGATTAACCTGGGAATAGAAGGAGAAGACAAACACGTGTACATAGGTACACCATTTTCTCCCCAATAGAGGGAAAAGATCCTCAAAGAATACATAGATGTCATCGCATGGGGGTATGAGGACATCATGACATATGATACCTCCATTATGACCCACACAATCCCCTTAAAGTTGATGCTAGTCCTTTTAGGTAGAAATAAAGACAATTGAACCCCCTAATTGAACCCCTAACTTCTTAGGAAGTGCAGAAACTATTATCCACAAGGGTCATCTTTCCAATCAGGCATACCACCTAGGTGGCCAACTTGGTCCTGATTAGGAAGAAGAGAGAGGAGATCCAATTGTGTGTCAATTTCTAAAACCTAAATAAGGATTTAAAAAAGGACTACCCTCACTTGATGAGGTGCTTTAGATCATCAATAGATCCCAAATCATGTCCTTCTTAGACAACTAATCCAATTACAATAAAATCATGGTAAATTATGAGGATCAGGTTAAAATAAATTTAACTACCAAGTGGGATACCTTTACATACCGAAGAATTACCTTTGATCTTATTAGTGCCAAAGCCATGTTCCAAAAGGTGATGGACATCACATTCGATGGGCTGGTCAATAGATGCATAATCATCTACATGGATGATTTGATAGTTTTCTCTCATGACCGACAAGAACACTCTGCCAATGTAGTGAACATATTCGAGAGATGTCGTACTTACAAAATTTATCTTAACCCCAAGAAGTGTATATTCAGCGTCACCAAAGGAAAAATACTTAGTCATATTTTTTCTAAGAAAGGAATAGCCATTGACCTAGACTGATTGGAGGCATTTCTCAAGTTGCAAATGTCTAGTAGTAAAAATGAGTTGTGGTGTTTCTTTGGTAAGATCAAATATTTCCATCACTTCATCATTAGCTTTACTGAAGTAGTAAAACCCCTAAACAACATGATGAAGGACTTTAAGATTGAGTGGAGTTAGGAAGCCAAGGATGCTTTCATTTAGATTAATAATGTCATCATGGAGGAAATTATGCTCACAAGCCCTAACTATACCCTCCCATTTCACATATATTCCTTCACCTCTGTGCATTTTTTCACTGTCGTACTAACCCAAATAATAGATGGGGAGGAGTAAACTATAACTTTCATGAGCTCCCCCTTTAAAAACACAAAAATCATATACTCTAATCTGGAAAAACAAGCATTCACCCTAGTTTGGGTGGTAAAAAAATTCAGACATTACATCCTCAGGAGTAAGGTACACATCATTGTGCTCGATCAAGCTGTTAAATCCTTTCTCCTACAAAGTGAACTAGGAGAAAATCATGGGAAATGTATGGCCATTCTCCAGGAGTATGAATCAGAGATGCAACCAATGTGACTCGTTCGTAGGCAAGGCCTCTTCCAGACCATGATTGAGGTGGGTCTGCAAATGGAATGTCAACAATACACTATTGATTCTTTCACCCAAGATCCCTGATATGCTGACCTAGTATACTTGATGCTCAATAAAAAATGTCTTGAAGGAATCACCCCTGCTAAACACCATGTGATTAGGATTAAAAGCACCCACTTCATGGTAAAGAAAAGAACCATGTTTCAAATAAAATTTGAAGGCATCTATCTCTAATTCCTGGATCACCAAGAAGCACAAAAGATGGTGGAAGAGTTCCATGGACAGTTTGGAACCAGACATGGCTCTATCAATGCTATGACTCATCAAATTCTCTGGGTTGATTACTAGTGGCCCCAAATATTTAAAGATGTCCATAATCATGTATGGAATTTACACACATGCCAAACCTTTTTGGCATAAATGATGCATAATTTTTTGAGTGTTTATTGGTACAGGTTTGATGACAGGAAGAACATTTATTGTGTTGTCATTGATGTCAACTTGGAGTTGTGTTTGTTGATTGTGTTCCTGGTGTGCTTCCAACTATGACTACATAGAATTATGTGTTTTAGTAAGAATTGGAGTGTGTGATCATTATTGGAAACTCGTGGATGTCTCTAGATACATTATGCATGATCGTGTAAGATAGAAACAATAATAGATCAAGTTATGATTGATTGAAGGGAAATCGGGCATATAGAAGAACAATCAGTAACTAACAATGAATGATTTGATTGTTCTATCAAATTGGTATGGATTCAAGTATTTCCGCCATGATATGTTTATCTTTACTAAGATATGTTTTTGATCTTATGATCGTAAAAGGATTGGATTACCACAAGTTATAGTTTTTGTTGACAGAAGATTGTTTTGTGCAAAAGTTAGAAAATGTTTGAACAAGTTTGAGAACTTGATGCTAGATTGGTGAGTGGTGATGTTGAAATCAGTTGTAGTGGATGTTTCTATGATCCACATGTCAAGGTGACATAGCATAATTTTTTTTTAATGATTAATTACTATTTCATTGATCAAGGTGATCAGATTTAATCAGGGTTTGGAAGCATGTTGAAGAACTCAAAAAGGTTTGATTGTTAATGATTTAAATCGAATGTGCGATGGATCTGAAGGATGAATTGAAGTTGTAATTGAATTTTATAGATTAGTAATACGCTTTAGGGTTTAAGGATTGAGTGGGAAAGATTGTAATAAATTTTTTAAGGTGGATAAATGCCCTAATAAAATTGTAATGTATTTATATGCAAAGTGTTGTATAATGCAAGTGTAAATCATGGATGCAAAGGTGTGGTCGAGTGAAGAGAGAAGATTATCTACAAGAAGTAGAAGTGTTGTGCTTAATTGGATCTGAACAAGTAGAGGAGCTATGCTACATCCAAATCATTGTATGTTCTGATTCCTAATAGTTTTTACAAGAAAATCCCTTAACCGGGTAGACTTTAACAGATCTGATTTGTAAATCCTTTAACAGGGTGGATCTTTAGCTAGGGTCTGAATCATTTAACAAGGTTACTCCTAATAGGATAGATCTCCTAATAGGGCTAGAGGTAAATCCCTTAACCGGGTGACTCCTAACAAGGTCTTCTCCTAATTGGGTATCATTGTAAGCTCCTAGCAGGGTTAGGCCTTTAACATGACACATTTCAAAAGAATGAAAATATTTATGGGTGCTAATCCCCACCATTGTTTCACCCTTATTTAGGGTTTCCATGATAAAATACTAGTGTTACATTGTTTCATGTGTGGATGATTGTTTTCTTACTTTGTTTATTGCATGCATAACGTTTAAAGTTGATGAATATGGTTTATGGTGTTGAATGAATTGTGAAAAGTTTTAGATCTGATAGATTACTGATACACGTACCCCCCCTCCCTCTTAGTAATATTGGACCTTATAGTATTAAAAACCCTCTTCTTCCAAAGTGCAAAACTCCACAATGTCCCTTCAGCCAATTTACGAGGTGACACCCTTTGCCCAACAGGCATTGGAATTCATTGGGGTACTCAACCCCAACTCTTTTTTGGGTCATAAGCATATCCTTACTACAATAGACTACTACACGAGATGGATCAAAGCTATAGCATGAAAAAATAGTACCGTGGATGTAGTCATTCACTTCCTAGAGGACCACATCACCACTCGGTTTAGAATTCCTTTCTCTTCAATGTGTGATAATGGATAAACATTTTCATCTACCTAGATCATGCAATGATTTTATCAATACAAGTTTACTCTAAAAATATTGAGAAACTATTACCCTCAGAGTAACAGAGTGGCAGAGTCCACCAACAAGAACCTCCTTGAGGTCATCAAATGCCTTCTATAAAAGAAACCCTGAGACTAGTATCAAAATTTAAAGTATTCCTTATGGGTAGACTACACACAAGTCAAGGTTTCTCTCCAACCCCCCATACTATCTTGTGTATGTGAAAAACCTTATTTTCCCCGTGAGCATACAAATGTTGATCTTTCATTTCATTCAATAATTTGATAATGAAGAAAATATTGTGGAGGTATGCCTCCTCAACCTTCTCTGATTGGAAGAAAAGAGGGATGATGCCCTCAAACATTTTTCTAAGCACCAAGTTGTGGGTAAGAGATGGTTTGACAAAAGATCACAATACAAGGCCTTCTAGATCTCTGACCTCATCCTTCTTTGGGACAAGGTCCTAGAGAAGAAGGGAGATCAAACCAAGTTTCAAAGGTTCTAGTTAGGACCATACCAAATTATTGCTTTTTTTGGGTCCAATACGTACCACATCAACTCCTTAAGTGGAGAGCTTGTCATGTTACCAGTCAATGGGAAGTTATTGAAGAACTTCTTTGAGTAGGATGTAATATTATTCCTCTTGTATTCTATGTATTTTATGTATAGTGTCCCCGATGTAAATACCCCAGTGCACGGTCTATTCCCCCCTAGTATATTTTTATATCCTTTCTCTTTTTGTAGTTTCTTTGTTTTCCTCTATTGTTTTGTTTTTGTTTTGTCTCAGTTTCCTTGTTTTTCCTTGTAGGACTAGTATGTCTAACATGTTAAGTGATCAAACTGTAGGGAGATTTTCCTTATGCATTTTTCAAGTTTGGTATCCACTGATGTGTTTAATTCCTAATTCTACGTTCATCCAAGGTATGCCCAAAGTATTGATGAAAAAGGACAATGGAGAAGCATTGAGTATGGAAGATCTGGCAAGTGAAAGGTAGACAATGATCTAAGAAGCTATCTGCCTCATTTAATTTAAGATAGAACGATGAATGAAAAAAATATATTGAAGGGGGAAGATGAACAATACTCAAATTGAACCCAACAAATTGAAACTTATGTGCTCCTATGGGACCTCGGGTCCTTTCATCCCAAATATCAAAATGATGGTTTGGTGAAAGAAGTACTTCCAGTGCAAGTAAACTTGTAAAGCTCAGTGAAAGGAGTACCTCCCACATTATCCCAATAAAGGAATAAAAAAAATATGAAGGATTAAGGATTCAGGTATCTCATTGCACAATAGCCGTATGGAAAAAGGAGGAAATAGTATCTCACATGAGTGTCATCTCTTTGCTTCTTGGAGGTTTGAATACATAATCAATCCCTTCTCAAAGCACACATGACACGTTCAATTGAAAAGATTCTTCGATCCTCTTTGACTTGAGCCCTCTTAGATTTTGGAATAATGATGTTGAACACTTACCCTAAATGATAGTAGCAATATTTGTTCGCCCTCCAAGTATATCCTGTAGTTCTAAAATGCATAAGGCATTTTTCCCATTGAGTCGCCTTTTGTTATGCCCTACATACCCATCCCTAAATTTTTCCCCAAGAAACATGTTGGGTCCCCTTTTTCTTTTTTTCTTTTTTTTTATGTTTCGCTTTTCTTTCTCTTACTTTGTTTATTTTTCTCTGTTCTCCTCCAGGGTCCAGGATTCCAAAGTTTTCCCTCTTTTACCACAATTTTGTTTGGACTTTAGATTCTTGGTTTTCATAATACATTTTTTATTATGGAGATTGGATTCCCAAACATAAGAATACAAAACCTTTATTTTTACCTAAGGTCATACGCTGAATTTAAATCTTCTTTCCCGATCAATCGATAACAAAGGACCTTTCAAGGGTCATTTTAACCACCAATCAATTAAAACTTATTCCCAAGAGCACCTCTATGAGTGAGTTTCTAAGCCTATAAATTTGTGTGTTTGAAGTGAAATTTGGTTTCTAGGTGGGAATTTTTGAAGCATCTCTTGGCCAACATGTGCGACATATTTTTTGGGTAAATCCCTTTCCGCATTTTTGTGGGTGTAATTAGGGGTTTTCCCTTTGTTTTATTTTCATTTGTTTTTTGGTTTTTCCATTGTTTAGGTTTTATTGTAGGGTATAAATAAAGGGATTTTTGTGGAATCCCTAACCTTGAACTTAATTGAGGGTCTCCTTCTTTTTTGTTTCCCTGGGTTTCTTTTGAGCCCTAATTATAGGCATTGAGCATTCAACCCTCACAATTTTTGCAGTCAAACGACTAGGGATTTTGGTTTGTGCCCATTTGTGCCCTATTATATGCTTTATTTTCATTAGAAAGTGGTTCTATGTTCTTAAATATTTAATATTACATTTTGACCCCCCCTAGTTTTCCAATCTTCTTGTTTGAATAATCACTTTTTACCAACTAGTCATTGGCTCCCGCACCTTGGAACCTTGGTTCCTGATTTCTAGTCATGGATGCATTTTTAAATTCTCTTGGATATAGCCATTTAGCAAGTTATTTTAGTTGGAAATCATTTGATTACCTACATTCCAAATCTTGGGTTAACTCTCTGACATTCTTTATGGTAAAGTTTCTAAATTGTCAAGGAACCTTGAGCCTCGGGCCCCAGGATTTCTTCTTCATGTTCACCATCTTAAAATAAATAAAATCTCTCAATGGTTTAATGGTTACACTTTTTGCAGCCTTCATCTTCAATCTAATTCTATCTTTACACTAATAACTCCGGTCTCTAGGCTCTGCAACTCCATCTTCCTTCATGTTCATTTTTAAAGATGCACTCACACGGATCCCTGAAACCTAGATGCTAGATTGTGCTTATATTTTGAATAAGATTATTTATATATCATACACACACTAATAATGATGTATCATTTCATGGGTAAATACAACAGACACTATGGCATCCTCTTCATCAATGCAAGAAACCGAGTCTGAGGCGATTCCTCCAGGGCTATCAAGAAGGAAAAATAAAATAGAATGGGAAATGGATAAGAAACCCCTCACAAAAAAGTATAAGGTGGATGGATAGGTCCAGGTTTCTAAGTTAGAGAATGCGTTAAAGAATATAGCAGATTTAAAACTTTTTTATTGTGACTTAAAGACGATCAAGACTGCGATAGAATCTGCATGGACTTTTGGAGATGGAACTTGTCTCCATCTCCTAAAGTCTATCCTGATGAAAGATACATTTTTCCAGTATCTCTCCAATATCTAGAATTCTTTTGTACCTTGGAAATCCACTATTCAGAAGCCACTCACTCATGCACCATGTTGGATGGTACCCAAATTGTTACTTTTGATATGGTCTACATCCTCATCATCCTCCATATTCCCCATTAGAAAAAGGTGGTTCCAGTGGATAAATCATTCCCCATGAATGAGTACTTGTAGACAGATAATGACAATAAGTGATATCTAAACTCTCATTAGCTCACTACCCTCCACAAAGATGTGTTGAAGATGTATGCGATCATCCCAAGAATGGATTTCATCTTTCCCATCCAGGGGATAATTGTAATGTTTTTCCATGTCTATGGAAACCTGAACACAAAGAAGTATGAAAATTGTATGTATTATTACATCATCAACATTGCCATCAACTCAACCTGCTTTGATTAGGCCCAGACCATTTTAGACAAACTAGACCTACAACTTTGAGAAGGTGATGACACAAAGTGATTTTACATGACATCTTATGCAGTCTGGTTGATGAATCATTGTAAGAAAATTTAAGGTGTGGACAAGGTTGAACACCGAGGTAACTAGTTGGAAGATACACTTCCATGGGTTCACTACCCACAACTTCAACTGGAGAAGTTTCCCAACTCACTTTGCATCATAAATGACACTTTTTCATATAACAAGATAATAAGGCTCAACGATGATGTAGGGTATGATTTTTTGAAGGAAGAGATGTCCTTGATTGAGCCATGGGGGTGCTATTTTTTGCATTTCCTCAAGCACACCTATATTTTCTTGTCCCAATTTTCTAGGAAGCCCCTCCTCCTCCTGTGACACTGCATCGATCGAATAGTCCTACTAGAGTTGTGTAGGCAAATTTTGGAGATGCACGCATTAATGAATGCAAAGAAGACCAAGATGGTTAAATTACCTTTTTAATGCAGGGATTATAAATGGACCCTTTTTGTCTCAAAAGAGGTAGAGATCAAGCTAAAGAGCCTCCATTTGGAGAAATTTTACCTAATGCGACCCCAATATGATCCACGGGGAAGGATAAAGAAGGAAATCCCAAAATATTTCAAAGGCCACCTCCTTCACCTCAAGGATTTTTGGGCTGATTACCAAGATGATTCCAGTGCACATCATTGCTAGTACTAGTGGCTTTCACTGCCATAGATGGTCAATTTTAGTTTACATACGTTTCCCAAGAGTTTTGTTAACACTGCAGACATTTTAGATCTCAATTTCAACATGGATAAGATAGGAGACAAGCCACTCTTGTGGATTAATTGGAATGAACCAAAAGTTTTGGATATCAGGGTATTCACCCATGAATTTGTGGACTAAGTCTGTGCATTTTTTTAATAGATGTCCCAAAAGCAGCTTTGACCACAAACAAAAGGGAAAGGCCCAACCCTCTCAGCAGTATAAGAGGTGAGATAATAATAAAAGGGGCACCTTATCCATGCAAGAGGATCCCCTAAAAGAATATCCTAGAGATGTACTTTTGGAGAGTTAGGAGAACAAAAGGGAAAGTCATGGAAGTTCTCTTTCACTGTGAAATAAGGGGTCACCCTGTGACTCAATGTGGAACCCCTTTCGATTGCACAACCTTCCCATGAAACAAAAAGATCAATTTCTCCCACCTTGGACATTCCACACATAGATGTTGAAGTAGAATCATATGTTCCATACGTGGAGGGTGTCTCATTTGTGCATCCAAGAAGGAAAAAGAAGAAAAGAACACGGGTAGTAGACATCTCTTTCGCCGATCCCAACCCTAAAGGTAGGAAATATTTTGATGACATACAGGCTCCAAAAATTGAAATATCTATGGAGGATCCCGAGTTCAAATAAGTCTTAGATTTTGAAGACCTAGACAATATTGCCCTTGAGAACCCCAATCAAGTTTTGACAATAGAATATCATGAGCTCCTCTTCAAGCAGGTAGAAGAAGTGAAGGAAAAAGAAGAGGTTGAAAATAAAAATGCCAAAGAAGAAAAATGGAAGAAAGAAGAGGAAATAAAGAGGGTGGTCGAGCATGTAGTCCAAATGAAAGCATACAAAGATGCTCACCATAAATCTATAGAATCCATAGAGAAAAGGAAGATAAATTAAGAGGCTTCCGAGATGTTGGCACTCACAATTTTTGAAAGTTTTAGTACAAAACATTTAGCCAAACAGAAGGAAATAGATTGTCTCAGAGGTCACATGGTCTCATTTTTGGATTAGGAGATCTAGAAAGGGAGAAAGTTGTTTATTTTCATGAGTTAAGAAATATTCCTTGCATGCACAAGTTTGAGGAATGAGGGTCATCTTCATGTTTCCCTATGCTACATTGTTTACTCAAAGGAATGCTCACATGAATATATCCCACATTGGTCATACTGGGGAAGGATTTAATGTTTTATTCATTAACACACACAAAGGAAGTGCCAAAAGGTATGCCCCCTTTTGCAAGTGGTTCACGCACAATGTGGTCAGTTGGCAGTAGACAAGGATATTTTGTGGGCCAGTGTCCATATGGTGATGACATGGCAAAATTAGTAGAAAATTGGAGCGCATCACCTAGGAGGTTGAGAATGATGATATGACAGGGGGATATGCAGAAGATAGGTGTCATCTCATCACAACATTGCAAGGTAATGGAGAAGTCAATAAGTGGAGTTGTGATGGTGTGCAAGAGAGATGTGTGGAAAACAAAAGGGAGATTGCAATATCGCAAGGTGGACTAATAGTTAGTGATTGTGGTTTGTGAGAAAATCAATAAATGCTTGTTGGAATTTCATAATTCATATTGACAGTTAGTAGAAGGACTTGTGACCATGCGGTAAAACCAAAAATATGTCATTTTCACAACGTCGTAGCGGTTTGTAACAACTAAGATAATATGTTGTGATGTTACAACAAACAGAGAATGTCAAATCATAGGGTCGCAAGGTTATGTTGTGGTTAGGAAATTTTTTTATGAAGTTGTGATAGCTTGCTACATGTCCATGATCATTAAGGATAAGGGAGAGTAGGCACAATCTTAGTGTTGAGATGATAAACAAGTGGACTCATAGAATTTTTAGATTCTTCTGTGTGGAAGGAGTGGCTGAATGACAGTGAAGGCTATTGATGAGGATCATAAATAATTTTTCACTCTATTATTTAATTGATGGACCTTTTTCTATTCAAGGTAGGTTTCCAGAAATGGATAGTAGGGTAGGTTTCCAAAAATGGATAAAAACGTCAGGGAACCCATAGTGAAAGGTTTATTTGATAAGACATGGACGAGAAAGAAGGAATATTTGGCAGACTAAATCTTTAGAAGATCATGGTGTGTTCGGTAATAATTATTATGGACTTTGATATGTTTCCGACTATTTACTTCTATATGCATTACTATTTCAAACATTGAAAGGTGATTATCAAGTACATTCTATAGAAGTGAAATAGGATTTGAAGGTTATAAGTATGACCTTTTCGTGGCTCATTTGCCCAGATGTTAGCAAAAATGGATATTGTTGAGGATAAGTAGTATCTTTGGATACAAATGTAGATATAATATTTGGATTGATCAGATGGATTAGAATACACTGTAGATAAAGGGATATTAAAATGAAGGTGGGTAGTTAAAGGGATATTAAAAGGTGAACTATATTGAAAACTCACAATTCATGAGAGTGTCACCTTTTTATACCCTTTGATTCAGATATACTGGTTAGTTGGCTAGAGAAGAGAATTAGGAGATGTCAAGCACTGGGGTATTTCTTTCTAGATTATTTTTAGAATATTTCAATGCCTTTGGAAGATCTCTATTGAGAACTTTGCATCTTTATTTCTCTAATACTATAGCCAAAAACTAGGCTATATTGGCACGACTCTGATGTTTGTCTCTCTTGATAATGACATTCTTCTAACTAACTGATTCAATTGATGTGTACTAGAATCAGTTAAGGGAGCAATATACCCTATATGGAAATATTCTTAAGTTACCTTTATGTTGAGCATATCAGTTCTTTTTCAACAATGTAGGTTGAAAGCACAATGGATTAGTTACATTGGAAGCAAAGTTTTTGTCTTCTCCTGGTATTTTAAGTCGCGTATTCTAAAGTCTGTGACAGGTGGTTTTCCTTGTCCTGAAGCTTTTTTGATACCGTCTTCTTATAAAAGGGGATTTTAGGTCCATGGAAAAGGGTTCCAGGTTTATGGTTGCATTAGCAAGTTTCATCTGAAAATGAGCACCATTTTAATTTCTTTCCATAGAGCAATTTAAGTGAATCTATGTTAATTATTGTGAAGGTTTTCCTTGATTTTGAAAGTTGTATTGAATATTGTATGACATAGATAGAAGAGGATTATGTTTAAATATAGTGATGGTTCAGATCTCTCCAGAGTGTAATGTTGTCTTTTTTTGAATGAGCAGAATCAAGATTTTTATTCATTCAGTGCATTGTTGTAATGTATGTAATCTTTCTTTCATTCTTTGATTCAAGGGGTCAATTAAATGCTTGATTAGGATTGCATATTTGACATGGTTATCTAGGGATTGTGATAAGTAGGTTGGGATGGGATTATTGTTGAAGGATTATTGTGAGGCAATACTTCTTAGATTATATGCTATGGATGAAACTCTATTGTAAGATGTTATATTTCTGATGACTCAAATGCCCAATGGGATATGGCACTGATCCTAGCTATTGTGGGTCTTAAAAGTGTGTTATCATTCAAACTCGTGTTGTTTCTTTCTACAACAAAATTGATTTAATCATGAATACCTTTACTTTTTTGTATGTTATTAAATTATCTCATCCCATGCTCCAACCAAGGTTGATGTTCAATGGATAATTAGCCACTATCTAGTATCTCTCGGCTGTGTTGAGCCCTATATAAGATCTCTTCTTGTATTAAGGCCACTCAATGTATATTCAAGGGAATTAAAGGGATTCACCCGTTGGTTTTGGAGAAGTACCTAAAGTGTAGAGGGATAGTTCAGTGTCCCTGTTAGTTGGTCCAGTCCTCTTAAGACTTTGAACATTAGAGTTCACTACTCTATAGAACGTGTTGAAGGGTGTATTGGTAGCTTAGTAAGTGTAAAACCTTTTTAGGAACCAACTAAATGGAGACTCTACTAGGGACATGTATACGAAGTGCATAATTGATAAGGTTTCTAGTTGAGCTTTCTCCTTGCCTTGTTGGTTTCAAACCAGTTAGTCAGTCCATTGAGATTGCATAGAGTTGAAGAGTATATTTTATGATTAAAGATTGAGTTCCACATCTAGAAACTATAATAAGTATTGTTGTCATCTGAAGTTATATTTTGTAAATCATTGAAGTAGATTTTTGAATTTCTGAAAGTTGTAAGGAAACCCTTGTAAATTATTACATACTATTTTTCATGATTTATATTGGGTGACGACTCTAATCTCTGCACCAGTGCTTGTAGAATATTTTTGTTATAATGATTCCACAAGACTAGTAAGAAGGGTTTTATGAATCTTATTGAGGCAACATCTGGTTGATGGGTGAGCTTCATGGGGATCCAAAAGGAAAATGAATAAACGTGATATAGAAGAAGACATTTCTCTCTTGTCATAAAAAGTTTTGAGAATAGAAATACAATATAAGACTATGAGTTTTGCATACTTATGATTTGTATTTTCCATCTTATGTATTGTAGTTTATGAAGTATGTTTGAGATTTATTATGTGATAAATAAATATATTCAGTTGCAAGGTTTATGTCAGAAATTTAGGGTGGATGTGTGATTTGTTTGAATATATTTAAGAAATGTCAGATATGATTGCACAAAGAATACAACCCATAATGAATCCTTGCAGAAATTTTTCTATGGAAAGATATATGTAATTATGTTTTGATGGAATTCATGGTTTCCCAAATGAAACTCCTATTGAGATTAGGAAATATTTACCAAGTTTTAATGGGAAACGATTAGATTCGGAATGAAAGCATGTGTGGGAATATTTTGATCTGATGGGTGATTATGAGATTTATCATGAAGATTTTTTCATGAATTTGTTTGATCAAAATTTGAAAGAAGATGCCAGGGATTGGTTTTCTATCTTACCGACATGTTTTATTTCTTCTTGGGAAGAACTGAGTGCAGATTTCATGGATCAGTTTGCTAAAAGAATAAATGCAAGTGATATATTGAGAACATTGATGGAGATTGAGATAGAAGCAGATGAATTAGTTCCATCATTTAATATCATATTTGTAAAAACATTAAATGACATTCCAAGAAGTTATAGGCCCATTGATAAAGTATGTTTAGTGATTTATTTGGGTTCTTTTTGTTAGAAACACTGAGAGAGGGGGGGGGGGGGGAATCANTTCTTTTTGTTAGAAACACTGAGAGAGGGGGGGGGGGGTGAATCAATGTTTGTCTATTTATTACTTTTCAACAACTTAAACATAAATCAAACATACATTCAATGAAGTTTAACATAAGAACTCATAACACATGATATGATTACGGGGAAAACTTGATCAGAGGAAAACCCTGGTGGGAATTAGTACCCACAAATATTGTACTAGTCTAAAGAACCTGTTAAAGTTCCTTTGCCCTGTTAGAAGAAGCCTTTACAATGCAAGTACAATGACCTAGTTAAAGGTCTGACCCTATTAGGAGTCTTTTACAAAACCCTGTTAAAGGTATATGGCTCACTACCAAATAGGATGAAGGCTACAACCTTTTGATAGTTGATACATACTATATCAAAAGTGAACTGCTGTGATGACATTGTTGTCTGATCAGTTCCATGTATGCACTGATGCTCTTACTCTTTTAAAGAGATTTATCTCATACTGACTTCATCATACTACTCTTCTATATCTTTCCCATACATAATAATCAACACTTGTAACATATCTTTACATTACATACTTATATGTTCATACCCGAATAGGCGCGACTCAAAACAAGACTATAGTCAGCCATAAAAACATAATACACAATGCTTCCGAGAAAGTTGGCTTAAGTGTTTTTACAATAATACTAATTACATCATTAAAAAAATATAATCAAAGGCATTTATCCATTACATAACAAAATAATTCACGCTGATCAAAACACTAGTCAACTTCCATACTCTGTCTTCTGGATTGCTGGTGTACTAATTTGTCTGTAACTTCTCTATACTATCATGTTGTACTATGCATGTCTGGATGTAGTATGTACACATGTCATAGAACATATATCTAAATTCACATACTCTGATTCGATCTCTCGCATGTGCGCTGATGTGTTGATCGTTGAATATCTCTGTCTGCCCTGTTTCCATACTTAGTCATTTTATCTTCTAAGTTTTCATGATAGAAACTTAGTATGACTTTGTTGCCATGATGAAAACACAAAATAAGTCATGCATCCTCTAGGAGTCAACTTGCCAAAAATCTCCCCCTTTGTCATTTATGGTAACAAAGGAATGTGGCCAAGTTTATCAAAATGACTTAACACAAAAAATTGTCTATCATATACATATACTGCTCCCATATATACACATTCTCTTACTCCCCCTTTGACATTAATGACAAAGGTGTAAAAAAACTTGCGAGTCTCAAGATACTTACTCCATGTAGACTTCAGGGTACATAATCTGAAGAGATTGGATCTCTTTTTGCCAGAATACTTTCATTGCATCAACTGTCTGAAGATGCATGCATAAATAATATGTCATTTTCTCCATCTTCATCAAATCCATGCAAGGACCTTGATCATATGTCACAATGGTGGCATCAATCTGTTTGATGTTTTCATTTAGAACTGCTAGAGAGGGTGCAAGTGCATTTCTCAACTGAGTTTGTCTGACTCTTATCTTGCTGATCTCCAACTTAGCCTTTTCAATTTTGTCTAACTGACCTTGATAGACATTGTTACAGATGTTCATGTCCTAGGTAGATGTCTCAACTGATTTTCTGATAGTGTCCACCATGATTTCTGCCTCTTCTATCTTCTTGACATGTTCAGAGGTGAACTTCACTCTGTCCATGTAGTTTGCTAAAACCTTCTTTCCTTTGGCTGCAAACTCTTTCAATATGGATTGCCCAATCTTTAAAGATTTTAAGTCTAAAGTAAAATTCTTTACTAATTCATGCAATCTCTCCTTTTTATATTCATCTTTTGCAATTCTAGTAGCAGAGTCTACTAGATCTGTAAAGTGAGCTTTGAATCTTTTTAGAATACTGTCAACATCTTCACCTAATTGAATCTTCGCTACTTTCTTATCTACAGGTACTAAATCATTTAGAATGTTAACCGATTCTAAGAAAAGAGGGTTCCTCATAACCTATTTTTATTTTGCCTTTTCCATAGCTAGCACATTGATCTTTATTAAGTCCTCTTCTCCCCATGCATCTAGACTTGTTGAATCAGGAGTTAACCTTGACAACAATGAAATAGATGGTAAAGTGGATGGAGTGAATATAGTGTTTTGACTAGTATCCATGCATTCACTCTTAACTGGTTTCTCCATGATTGGTGTCTCATTATCTTGAGTATCTTTTTCTTCATTCAAGTCTATTGGATCATTGGAGGGAACTTCATCCTGTTGTATAGATGTATCATCAGCGCACATCTCTTCAGTGCTTACAAATGCTTTATCAACTTTGTCCATGTCTTTGTCAGATGTTGTCATGGATATCTTGATATTGTCAACCATTATAGTATCTTCTAAGCCTTTTTCTGTGTCAAAAGTTATTGTCATTGAGGGCACTGAAACTTGTGGACCTGTCATAGGCGCTCTTTGAATCACTGGTTCTGTAACCTGTTTGTGAGGAGCTGGAGTTACCTTTGTTGTAGGCGTCATTGATGGATACATGTGTCTATCCATAAACATTTGTGTAAATGCCTTTTTAGTTTCTTTACCTATCTTCTCATACTCTTTGTTCATAATCTGTAGAGTCCTTGTCTTGGTTCTGAGATGAGGCTTCACCAGATCTAATAGAATTGCCTTCTCATCATGTGAGCATACAGGGAGAAGATTATCCAATGTTTCTTCTCTTATCCTCTTGTCTTCCTCAATTGCATGTCTCTTTGTTATCTCCAGTATGTTCCATAACTTATTAGGTATCACTATCTTGAGTTCAAGAACTGACTTCTTAAACTTGATCATGTGATAGATGATCATAGAGTGTATCTCAGTTTTATCAATCTCTTGATACTTTTCATAGACTTTAGCAAGTGTGTCTAGTCTCCCTTCATTTACAATCATGTTCTTTAAGACATTTAGACTAGGTCTAAATCCTACCTCAGGAGGAGCTTGAGTATTCCTTGCTTTGCTCCATGTGTTCCTTGATGATGGGTGATTTCTAGGCGCTTTCTTTCTTCCTCTAGATTTATTTCTTGGTATAGAGGGTGGAGATGAGCCTAGTTCAATGGTGGTAGAGGGCGTAGAGGTGCTCTCTACTATCTTATTCTTATGGATCTCTTCAGTCTTCTCAAGTTCTTTGGCTATCTTGGCTTCTCTAGCTTTGTCAAGATCTTCTTGGGTGACTCCATGAACTTTTAGAATGCTAGATGTAATCTTAGATGCTTTTCTTTTGTTATCTACACTATATAATACTTAATCAACTGCATTAGTCTTCTTTCTATAAGTGCCCCATCTAGGCTCATTGGGATCTTTGGGCATAGACAAAAGGACTTGTGCATATCCTTCCAATACATGATCCTCCACTTCATACCCAAGTTGATGAATCCATTTAGTTTTGGGCTCAACTGCCTCCATACAAGTGTATTTAGTTTCTACCATGAAGCATATGGTTTCATTATACTTTCAACAATCTTCTCAGGTATCCTGAACCTCTTTTGCATCTTGATCCTAAAAGATTTGATTTCCATATCCATAGCATCCTTTGCACTACTCTCTAATGCGGCTTTTAGTGAAATTTGAGACATTGTAGGTTTAAACCTGAATGTTTTGTTCTTGTCATGCTTGATAACTCAAATTTTTTCCATCAATTGACCATGCAATATCTCACATAGATTGAACTGAGTGTTATCCTTCACCATTTTGATAGCTACTAGAACTGTGGCTGCTGACACACTATTTAATCTGCTTGCGTACTGAAACTTGTAACCAAGGATCATTGTTAGAAACTTTATGTCTTCTTCCTTGATAGGATCGACTATCATGGCATGCCTGTCACTTCTGGATAGGCATGCTTGCTCAACCTATTTCTTGACATCCTTCCCGGTAGGAAGAACTGGTCCAGTATTAGGAAGTCCAGTCATGTTGTGGATTAGGTCTGAAATAATATGGATGGGGACTTCACCAATCAAAAAAATATCATCATGAATCCTGCTCAACAAGATTTTAACCCATTTTGGTTCATATAATTTGTGCGCATTCAAATACTCAAAGATAGGTTTGTCTATGAGGTGCGCATAATCATCCTTGAATAAATAGTCTGGTTTCATCATCGAAGCCATGAGAGTGGCTATACTATTATCTCCAATTGTTTCCTTCTTACAATAAATGTATGCGTGGATGTCTTCTACGTGAACAACACCTAATGGGGTTTTGGAGAAAGCTCCTTCCACATCATCCAGTATGGATTTGAATGGGTGCTTCTTAAATACAAATCTCTTCCTCTCTGCAATATCAAATACAACTAGAGTTGCCATACTTACTTGATGATTGCTTAAATAGGGTTTCACAAAAATTTGAAACGGCGCGACTGCTAGGGTTCCATTTTAAACTTCTTAACCGTGATTCTTAACCACCAAATTTGTTATGCTTCCATGCTTTGATTCTCTGTGCTCCTGTGCTCTCCAAATTCTGTGATCTTGAATGCAAATGTGAAGACGATCGAAGACTTACATCTTTTTATAAAAGTTACTGTATTTAATGTTTGCAACCATACACAGTTTTCATAGTGAATCTCAAACTTCATTCAGAATGCATTATAGATAATGCATGTATGCACACTTCATCCAACTATGATTATAAACATAATTTCATATGCCCACACTCAGAGGTGAGTATACCAGCCGTGCAGGGGTTCTGAGCTAGAATAGCTCCCCCTAAGACCAAGAAGGTCTATTCAACCAGAAATAGAGGATGCATCCACTATGGATGCATCAATTAATTTTTCAACATCATTGTCCCTTTTTACTTCAACCCAAATTTTGCTTGAATCTTCTTTTGCTTGAACAAACTTGACTTCTCCTTCTTCTTCAAATAGTGATTTCTTAGGATCCTCTTGATTTTGAGTTTTGGATCTACAGAACCTTGAGATGTGTCCAGCCTTTCCACATGTGTGACAAATGATAGGAGGTCTGATGTTCTTGTTCATCATGCTGCATTGCTTTGTTGTGTGTCCATTGTAGTTACATATCTGACATGTAATGTTCTGCAAATTTCTTAGAGGTTGATTTCTTTGATTGTTTTGATTCGTTCTTCTCTGATTCTGTTGTGACTGATTTCTTTGATTTGTTCTGCAATGTATAGCCCTGTGACCAGAATTATTATAGGAGAAACAATAATCATTGAAAGGTCTTACCTCTTTGCAATCTCTTGCCAAATGACCATGTTTGTTACACGCATAACAAGTTATGTTAACTTGTTTGATTTCTCCTTTAGGTGGATCTGTTTTAATCTCTGCAACATTTTCAACTTTCTTTGCTTATGAAAATGCTTCATGTGCTTTCTTTCTTTCTTCTAATGAATTGACTTCAACTTGTGCTACACTGTAACCAAGACTAGTAGTGTCACCTCTTAGCTTTTGTGCATTGAGATGAGATTGAAGTGAATCAGAACTTGTGTGGAGTTTATTAGTCTTTTCTTTTGCTTCTGTTAATTCAAATTCCATTTTCTTCTTTAAGTTCTCTAATTCCAAGACTTTCATGTTTGCTTTCAAGAGTTCATCTTCTAATTGTTTTCTTTCTTTGATCTTTTCTTCAATATCAATTTGATTTTCTATTAGTTGTTCATCCAGATTTTGAATTTTATCTTTTAGAGACATGTTCTCTTCATTCAACTTTTTGACCATTTTCCCTAAATCACTTGTAGAACAATCTTTCAAATCCTTTCTCAATTTATTGATAAGCATTTGTGAGCTATCAAATTTCACTCTAAGTTCTTCATTTTCTTTTTCAGATATGTCAAGATCTTCAAGAGCTGCTTCAAGATTCTTTTTCAAATGTTTTGCTTCTACTGAGTCCATGATCTCCTCAAGTGGTTAAAATTCTTTAAGAGGACCAAAGCTCTGATACCAATTGTTATAAACACTGAGAGGGGGGGGGGGGGGGAATTAGTGTGTGTCTATTTNGGGGGGGTGAATTAGTGTGTGTCTATTTATTAATCTTTAGCAACTTAAACATAAATCAAACATACATTCAATGAGGCTTAACATAAGAACTCATAACACATGATATGATTACAGGGAAACCTTGATCAGAGGAAAACCCCAGTGGGAATTAGTACCCACAAATATTGTACTAGTCTAATGAACCTGTTAAAGTTCCTTTTCCCTGTTAGAAGCAGTCTTTACAATGCAAGTACAATGACCTGGTTAAAGGTCTGAACCTATTAGGATTCTTTTACAAAACCCTGTTAAAGGTATATGGCTCACTACCCAATAGGATGAAGGCTATAACCTTCTGATAGTTGATATACACTATATCAAAAGTGAACTGCTGTGATGACACTGCTGCCTGATCAGTTCCATGTATGCACCGATGCTCTTACTCTTTTAAAAAGCTTTATCTCATACTGACTTCACCATACTGCTCTTCTATATCTTTCTCATACATAATAATTGACACTTGTAACATATCTTTACATTACATACTTATATGTTCATACCCGAATACGCGCGACTCAAAACAATACTATAGTTGGCCCTAAAAACATAATACACAATGCTTTTGAGCAAGTCAGCTTAAGTGTGTTTACAAAAATACTAATTAAATAATTACAAAAATATAATCAAAGGTGCTTAGCCATTACATAACAAAATAATTCACGCTGATAAAAACACTAGTCGGCTTCCATGCTCTGTCTTCTAGATTGCTGGTGTACTAATCTGTTTGTAACTTCTCTATACTATCATGCCATATTATGCGTGTCTGGACATAGTATGTACACATGTCATAGAACATATATCTGAATGTGCATACTTTTATTCAATCTCTCACACATGCACTGATGTGCTGATCGCTGAATATCTCTATCTGCCCTATTTCCATACTTAGTCATTTTATCTTCTAAGTTATCATGACAGAAACTTAGTATGACTTTGTTTCCATGATGACAACACAAAATAATTCATGCATCCTCTAGGAGTCAAATTTCCAACACTTTTGATGAATATGTGAGCTTCTTGTTGAGAGATAAAGAGCCAATGACTTTATACTAGGCTTTTATGACAGCGATGGATATTGAAAATAATTTGAAATATGGAATTATGAGAGGTTTTCTATCTACTGGTGTTCACTGCCATAACATATTTAATGTTGAAAAGGGGTGTGAATTAATTAGTAGTATTTGGTATCAAAATATTAACATCTATGTTGATCATACTAATCATGTTGATGAATGTGTTCCAAATCTAAAAATGAGTGAAGAATTCTTACTGCAAATAGTAGTGGTCCCTCACATTAATGATGAAATGACTGCAGGAAGAAGTTGTTTGTAGTCTAATGTTGAAGATGAGAAAGAAGAAACCTATTTATCAGATAAAGGTGATGATGAAGTGTAGAATAATGATGATGTTGATTCATTTTTGCATGAATCAGATGAATTTGATGTTGAAGTTCCAAATAATGAAGTGCCATCAATTTTTGTTCATTATATAATTGAAGATTGCATAGTGTGTTCAACATAAGAAAACAACTCAGTTTGTGCTTTTGTCACATGAAAATGTTCAAGATGATATGTATGAGGAATTAATTAAGGTATGTATGCCTAAAATTAGTGTTGCAAGATTTCATGATATTGGTGTCCCATTAATTACAACTACTCATAAAATAGATCAGTTTTCTTCCCATCCTTTTTATTCTACAAGTATTAATCAACTAACACATATGGTTGAGGAGAAAGGATATAAATGGTGGAAAGATAAGTCTAATATTTTTGATGTTGAGGATGATGGTCACAATATGAGTTATTCATGTTATGAAAGATGCAATGTTGAATAATTTTTCAGTTCTGGTTCAGTTTCTTCTTTTCTTGATGAGGATGATTAAGACATTAGGATGGATGGTGTTTTTAGTGAAGATTCTAATGCTTTATTTGATGAAGATATAGATATGGACCAGCCATTTATTTGTCATAATGTTTATAAGGGGGATTTTCATTTGGTTTCTAACCCCTTATATGACAATTTAATTGACAAACCAGATGTTATAAAGGATGCTAGTGTGCAATTTTTTTATGATGATGATTCATCCTCACATAGATTGGTTTTGTGTGATGACTTTGCTGAAGAAGAAGATGAATATTATGACATGGAGTTTTCATGTTATGAGGATTATACTGTTGAACATTATTCTTTTTCATATTTTGATCAGTCTTCTTTTGAGGAATATTATTGTGGCATTGAAGAGGACAGTTTGTTTAATGAGGTTTTTAATGCATTTTTTGCTGAAGATGTGGATGTAGATCAACTGATCCTTTGCCACAATGTTTATGAGAGAGGTTTTCATTTGGTTTCTGATCCTTTAAATGAAAGATCTATTGAGGAACCAAATGTATCGATGATTTTACCATGTTGTGAGGTTGAAGGTATGCATAAAGCTAAATCAAAAATTTCATTTCCATGTCAGCCAATTGGATATGACTTAATGTAATGTGAGTGTTGTAAATTATATAAAGATGCATTACTTGATGGATATTGTATTCCCATTTCACCTGACGATAAGGTAAATGATGAGGTATACTTATTTGAGTATGATTTTTATGAGGGGTGTGATTGGGAGGACATGGGCAGTTTCAAATATAAAAATATTTTAAAGCTCATGAATGTTGGTATATGTGGACAATGTACATATAGTAGTGTTTCCATATTACTGTTCATACATGTTGATGATAACAATATATTTTATAGGGTTAAATATTTTTTTATGTGTTTGGTGGCCTGGGGCCACCAATTGAGGATTTTGTTTGATGCCCAGTTTTGAGTTTTTGAATAAGGAAGCATTGAAGAAGGAAGGCATTGGTCTTCTCTTCCAGAGATATGAAATCTTACCATGCCCACAAGGGGCATGCATCCCCAAAAAGAGCCACAATTGGAAATTGTTTGAAATTTTTGATGAACTATAACTGACTGAATGCTTGAAGATGATAAGTTGATGATCACCGAGCTGCAAAAGTGAATGCAAGACATTAAATCAGTTAATGTGTTTTATTGTCATTGATGTCAACTTGATATGGTTTTATTTTTCATACACATATTGTCATAACCTTGAAGATCTGAAGAGACAAATTTTATGTGGTCGGTATAACATAAAAGTTCTGTATACATTGAGTGACAGTGAACACTGAGAAATTCACAGTGTATATCGAGCACAGCAGTAAGAAAGCAAGTGTTACCGAGCATAACTGAAGTTGATGACTGAGCATAATTGGATTTTATGACCAATCATAACTAGAGTTAAAGAACGACAAAATTGCTTAGCTGGTAGAGCTACAATTTAGGGATTGACTAATTAATTGTTTTATTATCAATGATCAGTTAAACTAAAGGAAGGAAGGAGATTAAAAGCATGTTTTATTCACAATTATCAAGGAGAGATTTATAGAATAAAACTAAAGGAGAGCTTTACGGGATAAATAAAAGCATGGCAAGTTTATGAATCAAGGAGACATCTATGAAAAAAACAAGGAGATTGAGAGGCTAATAATGTCTATATAAAGAGACAAGGAATTAATTATAAAAGAGAGGACTATTGAGTAATTTTTTGTGCGAAGATAGAACTCTTCATGTAGATCTGATCATATAGGTTGAAGAACAGAGCCAAGGAATTCTATAGACACCAAGAAATAGAGGATAAAGCATTCACCGAGAAGAATAAAGCAAGAAAGAAAATGAACTAAAGTATCATTAAATGTATCAGTTTAACCATTGATTCAGAAAATCTCTTAACCAAGTGGGATTTAACAGTCCTTATTGTATTGAGATACTCAAGAGTATCAAAATCTTTCTTGTTGACAACATAATGAGTGCTAGGTCAAAATAAAAATTATTGGTTTTAAATCCTCTAACAAGGTAGCACTTAACAATGTGTATTGTAACCTTTAATAGGGTTGGCTCTTCATCGAGCTCACTTCAGAAGAGTGAAAATATTTTGGGTTACCGGTCCCAGGTGGTTTTTCCCATATTGGGTTTCCACGTTAAAATCCATGTCAAATGTGTATATGTTTCATTGCAATGGTATTTTGTTTTACACATTATTGAAATTGGATTGGTCAGTTAACACTAAGTTTATCTGATGCTTCTTGGTAAAGTCCATAAAAGATAAACAATATATCTTACCGAGTAGTTTATATTTGTCAATATTATGGCATGCATCTTGTTGAAATTGGGACTGTAAGATAACTGAAGGTATTATATTTGAGAGATAATTTTTTTGGTTGGATCTTTTGGAATAATTGTTAAGGCAACTGATTCACCCCCCCCCTCCACCCCCTCAGTTATTCTAACAATTGGTATCAGAGCTCTGGTGCTTGGACAAATTTTTTAAAGGGACTTAAGCTAAAGATTACAAGATGAGTAAAAGCAATGTGCCTAAGTTGAACAAGGACAACTTTAAACCATGGAAAAGAAGGATAAGACTTCATCTATCTGGTATTGGAAATGATGTTACACAACACTTGGATACTGAATATGTTTCACCTATTGGACCTCTGACTGTTGATCAATTGAGAGAGAAACATGACCATAGTTCTATGGTGATAGAACTTTCTTCTTCACTAACCGATGCTGAATTTGAAGATGTGAAATCATGCACCTCTACAAAGAAAATGTGGGACAAAATCAAGCTAGTACATGAAGGAGATGTCAATGTGCTGAGAGCTAAAGTTGAAAGCCTAAGAGGAAAGTTTGATGACCTGAGAATGAAAGAAGGAGATAAAATCACTCAGTATAGTGACAAAATCAAAGAATTTGTTAATGCTATCCATGGAGTAGGAGTACTTGATGAAGAAATAGTTGTAAGTAAAATTTTGAGAACCTTAATGCATGTTTATTCTATTAGAGTATCCGCAATTCAAGAAATGAGAGCAGTAGCTAGTAACAATGTTACTCCTGATAGTTTGATTGGTAGAATCATTTCATTTGAGATGAACAACTATGATAACAATGTCTTACCTACTATTGAGTTTGATTTCAAGTCTTCTCTAAAAATAAGCAAATCTAGTAACAAACACACTATGAGAAATGATAGTGACAATGATAGCGATGAGCAAGAACTTGATGAACTTGAAGCACTAATGGCTAGGAGATTACATAGAGGTAAAGAAAAATATAAAGGTAAATTACCATTGGTCTATTTTAATTGCAAATAAATTGGACATTTTGTTGCTAGATTCCCTAACAAGAGAAAGGATGAAAGCGACAATGAAAGATCTTACGAAAAGAAGTATGATAGAAGTGATGACTAAGACTACAAAAGAAACTGACACTCTTACAGTTGAGATAGCCAAGATTACAAGGACAAAGGAAAGAAGGCTTGTTACCTGGTTGAGAACAAAGCTGAAAATTATGACATTGATTCTGATGAAGATATTGAGGTAGTATTTTTTGCTATGAAGGATGATTCAGACAAAGAAGAAAGGTATGTTGAAACAACACTCACATCTAAAGTTATAAAAAATCATGTTTGTATTATTGATAGTGGTTGTACTCATCACATGACTGGAGATAAAGCAAAGTTTGAAACTTTTGAATATTATAATGGTGGATCAATTAGGATGGGTAATGACTCACCTTGCCTAGTTGAAGGAAAAGGTACAATCATTTTGAATAATCTGATCAGATGTGAAAATTCATATTGGGTGAAAGGAATTATGGATCAAAGCCCAAAAATGTATAAAAAATAGACACCTAGATGTTCACAATACCCCTTAATCCCATACAATCTAGGGCTCTGTCAATAGCTCCCAATACCCAAAATGACAAGATTAAATCATCCACCTAATCTTCAACACCCTTAAGGGCATAATATCACACAAATAGAACCAACTAATTTAGGGATGGAACAAGGGTTCTATCAATGCTAGACATCAAACTTAGATACTATGAAACACAAATCTCACACAAAGATAACTTTGAAACTCTATTTTGACACCAAAGCCTATATAGGGCTACAAGGAGAACATATGGATTCTTGAAGGAAACTTACATGGAACTACACTGTAGAAAGTCCTGAACACCCTAAAAATCTTAAATCCATCCACCAACAAAACCCTCTAAGTTTGGGCTCTTGACCAATCCCCTAACTCCTGATGTCCTCAATTCTCTCCTAGGCCTAATTAGGCTATTAGGTCACTTTTACAAAGAAAGTGATTTAATTTTGATTCAATTTCTAATAATTACAATTGGAAAACTTTTTGGATCACTCAAAACTTATAAATCCAAGGATTTAGGTCTCCATTCCACCCCTGGGCCGAGTTGTGCCTCAAAACCCAAATTCTGGATAGTCACATCTAGATGCGAGTCCAGAGGGTTTAATCATTGCTCTCTCCATTGACTGCCTCCTAGCCTAAGACCAAAAAATATTAAAATACATTCCCCCTTCCTTCCTTTCCACTGAGACTTAGATTTTTTTCAAGGTGGAAACTCTAGGAAAGAGGAAATTTGTCTCGAAACCCTAGTTAGGGCCTTCCTGCGCCCAATGACTACACAAAATTGAATAATTTTTGTTCTATTCTACTTAAAGAATTCAAACCACTTGAAATATTCTCATAAGATACTTGATAAACTTTTAAAATCCTTTAATGGTGCATTGGGATCCGTATAGATCTGTACAACTCGAACTCCAGTCACAATTTGTAGGAAAATAGTTGAATATTATTGATTTTGCTTAAAACTTTACAATAGGTTTTTCTCCAACACTGGAGCAAGGTTTCTCAACCTTTTTCATGAAAATACCAACCATTTCCAACCAAAAAAAGTGGTTTTGAATGTTGGGATTCAAATCTTGCACCTTTTAGAAAAAGTTGCATTACGCAACATTGACAACTTTTTACAAAAGTTGTCAATTGTCAACAATCTTGTAAAGCTCTAAAACTAAACTCCACTTAGGACCTTAGAAATTTTAGATTAACAATTCCAACTTTATTTAGGCCTCCTAGACTATTCTAGCCCAACATAACTAAAAATTGTCCAAAATGGCTAAGGGAGACAACTAGATTTATAACAACACCTATTGTCACCTTGCCTTACAAATAGGACTTTATTATTGAAATTGGATCCTAGATCCAATCACTACCATAACCCTTTGTATTTTGGTCCACTAGTGTTCTTGAAATGGATGAAATTGAGGGTGCTCCTACACCAACTTAACTATAATCTATTGAGTGTTTCACAGCTGAACAACAGAGGACACCGAGTTGCATTTGAGAACAAAAAGGCAATGATCTATAATGGAAAAGGAAAGTTGATTGGTACTGGTGAACAAAAAAAAGCTAATCTATTGTATCTTGATAATATTGAGACCACTTTTTTATTGGCTATAAATGAATACATTTTTTTGTGGCATAAAAGGTTATGTCATGCAAATTTTGACAACATGGTTAAGATAAGTAAGAAAAGAAAAGTGAGAGGCTTACCAAGTATTTCAAAGCTTGACCATGTATGTGCAAGAATTAACAAATAGGAAAAATGAAAAAGTCTAGTTTCAAGAGAAAAAACTACTCATCTAATGTTATTCTAGAGTTAGTCCACATTGAATTATATGGACCAATGAGAATAAAGATCTATTATGGTGATAGATACTTTATTCTATTTATTGATGACTATTCTAGGATGATGACTATCATGTTCTTAAAAGAGAAATCTGAAGCATTTAAGATGTTCAAATGGTATAAAGCTAAAGTTGAAAAATAAAGTGGAAAATAACTAAAATATTTAAGATCAGATAGAGGAGGAGAATTTATTTCTGATGAATTAACTAACTTTTGTAATGAGCATGGGAATACAAGATAGGTTTTGCACCAAGAACAACACAACAAAATGGGATTTTTGAAGGAGGAATAGATCAATTGTTGATTGTTCCAGAACACTGATGACTGAAAAAGGAAGCACACAAACATTCTGGAGAGAAGTTGTAAGTATTGTTGTCTATACACTTAATCGAGTTCAATTGAAGAAAGACACAAATAAGACACCTTATGAGCTATGGTATGGATACACACCAAATGTGAGTGACTTTAGAATTTTTGGAAGTCAATTTTATGTACTGAAAGATGATAGAAATGGGAAAATTGACTCTAAAAGTGATGAAGGAATATTTCTAAGATATTCCACTAAAAGCAAAGCTTATAAATGTCTGAACAAATCTTATAACAAAATCATTGAGAGTGAAAATGTTAAAGTAACTAAATTTGCTGAGAAAAATGATGAGAAAAGAAGAAAGGAACCTAAAGATTACAAGAGATTTGTCTACATACAAGAACCTGACATCTTCCCTGAGTGACAGAACAATGCAACTGAGCAATAGGTTGCACACACCGAGAATCAGGAAAATGGTCACAATGATGAACCTAGTGATGAAGCTCAAAATGAAGTACAAAGATCTGAACTTGTACTTGCTAAATATGTCAAAAAACACCATCCACAGGACTAGATCATTGGGGATAAAAGAGAAGGAATGAAAAAAAAGAAGTAAGTCACTTAACAATAGATGTTTGATTTGTGATTTTGAGCCTAAATCTGTTAATGTTATACTTGAGAATAACGAATAGGTTAGTGAAATGAATGAAGAGATTGAACAGATTGAGAAGAATAAAACATGGAAATTAGTACCTAGACCGAGTGACAAAAATGTCATTGGCACCAAATGGATTTTTAGAAACAAACTTAATGAGAACAAAGAAGTCACAAGGAATAAAGCATGACTGGTATGCAAAGGGTATGCACAAGAAGAAGGTATTAACTATGGAAAAACCTTTGCACCCATTGTTAGACTAGAAGGAGTAAGAATTCTACTTGCTTATGTTGCTTTTAAATGATTCAAAGTATACCAAATGGATGTTAAATCTGCATTTTTGAGTGGAATACTAGAAGAGGAGGTATACATTGAACAACCTAGAGGGTTTTTTGATCCTAACAAGAGGAACATGGTTTGTAAACTACACAAAGCCTTGTATGGACTGAAATAAGCACTAAGAGAATGGTATGAAAGTCACTCTTATCTCATTAGTATTGGATTTTTTAGAACAAGTGACAACAGTAATCTATATTTGAAAGGAGATATTGATGATAAGATTTTGATTTCTGAGATATTTGTTGATGATATCATATTTGGAGGTAATGATATGCTATGCAAATCATTTACTGATGAAATGAGCAAAGAATTTGAAATTTTAATGTTTGGAGAGATCAAAAAATTTCTTGGTCTACAGATTCTACAACAGGATGAAGGCATCTACATCACACAATCAAAATACATCAAAGAAGTTTTGAAGATATTCAAGATGGAGGACTCCAAACTAGTTGGAACACCTATGGAAACTAGATGCAAATTGACAAAGGAAGACAAGAAAACTAAGGTAAATCAGACCTTATACATATCTATGATTGGTAAACTAATGTATATTATACACACTAGACCTTATATAAAACATGCAGTTGGTATAGTTGCAAGATTCTCTACTAACCCTAAGGAACCACACATGACTATTGTTAAAAGAATTTTGAGATATCTAAAGAATACTGAAGACAATGTTTTGTGGTACAATAAAGAAGGCAAATTTGAGCTATAATTTTATATTGATGTTGATTGGCCTGGAAACATAGATGATAGAAAGAGCACAACATGAGGAGTATTATTTATGGGTGATAGACTTGTCACATGGTGGTGCAGGAGCACCTAATGTTAGAAACATTTCTAGGATAGAAATCATTTTTAGTTTGTAAGGTGTTTTGTTCCACCATTCTTGTAATGACCAAGGTCAATCGGTGAACAAACACCATAGTTGCTTAGTAGTTGTTTTCTAGTTAAAGTGTGTGTTGAGGTAGCTTATAAACCTCTAGAAATCCAACTAAAGCTCTAGATACTGAGATTTGGTAAATTCACACTAAGCTATACTATTGCTCAAGAATGATACTCGGGAATCTTGCTTGGTTTACACTAGTTTTCTAGGGTATGTTGCACATAATGCTCGGGAATGTCACTCGGTAATGTCTCTCGAGTTACACTTGGTGCTCAGGGTTGTTGCTCAGTGATGTTGCTGAGGGTTGCTTGCAGATTTTGGGTTGTTGACTGTCACTCAGGGATTGAAGGCAAATTTTATTTTGACGCTCAGGACTGGTGCTCGGTAATGGTGGTCTATTGCTCGATTATGTTTGTTAACAGACCAAGAAATGTGGGATGTGACATTTGTGATCATCTGGGTCAACCACAACGGCTCCCAACATGTGGTTTTTGTCTTTGATTGATAGTGACACCTATTCCAGTGATGGGAGGGTCATTAATGGCTTGACCATGCCTTTTTTGCAAGGTGGTTGAAGTTGTTGAAAGGCACAAGATATTTTGGATATATTTTTGAGGGATAGATATATAGTTGAAAACTTTTGTAAGAGAGTAGTAGTAAGACAAAAGAGAGGAATGCATTGTATTTTGTAATACATTAGAGTTTGTGAGTACATAAAGCATTTGGAGAATCATCTTCAAAATTTTGTGATGGATTCCATGTATAGTGTGTATTATTGTGTTATTTAGGTTGAACCAGTCGGTTTAGCTTGGAGGGTGGATCTATCCTATTAGATTCCATAGCATGAAATAGTATCTTTACAATGAGAACTAGGTCTAGAACACTTGAGGTGAAGATCTTAGTGACTTCCTCAAGTTAGGGTTTGATAATACCCTATAAGGTCCATTCAGAGACCTAGAAGCAGAGTCAAGCTGACTCTCGGTGACAAATAGACTTGGGAATCTACATCACATGGATAAGTAAAAAGCAAGGACGAGACTCTAACATTGCATGGATCAAGAAATTGCTGAAAGGTATGAATGAGGAAATTATTGACCCAGTAATTATCTATTGTGATAATACAAGTTCCATAAACATTTCAAAGAACCCTATGATGTATGCTAAGACAAAGAACATATCTATTAATTATCATTACTTGAGGGAAAAAGTACAAGAGAAATACATAATATTGGAATATGTACAATCCAAAGAACAACTAGCATACATATTCACAAAACCATTGCCAAAAGATACATTTGAATACCTGAGGAATAGACTAGGGGTTCATCCCTTGTCTAATGGTCACTAAGCTGGCTAGGAGGTTGCATCAACCTACACATTATCAGAAGATTAATCATGTTGATGCAAGCTAAGATATGGATTGAAATGACATATTGGTAGACTGAAGGTACTTATCTGAACCACACACCCAAGATATTGTTGGCTACTAAAGAGCTGTATATTTTTTTGGCATTATTGTCAAAGTGAGAGAAAGATTCAATGAAATATCCATCAAAGGGAGAGAATTGGAGAGAGTTAACACTGCATATCTATCCAGAAAAGGGAGAAGAGATTCTAAAAGAAAGGGAGAGACAAGATTAGAAGATGGAATTTCTACACCTATCCATTGAAGGGAATGAAGAAAGGGAGACCACGCCGCATAATCAAATCTATAGGGAGAGATATATGGTAAACATTTTTTTAGTGATTAAACATATTAAATCTAAGCTAGAAGAGCTTACTAAGATTCAGATATTTGAATTGGTTATAGAACAATAAGCTTGGTATGTTATGGCTTGTTTTATACTACATATTTCATATTGTGTTTCCATCAATGCCAAAGGGAGAGATTGATGAATTATAACTGATTGAATTCTTGAAGATGATAAGTTGAATATCACCAATCTGCAAAAGTGAATGCAAGACATTAAATTAGTTAATGTATTGTATTTTCATTGATGTCAACTTTATATGGTTTGATTATTCATACACATATTTTCATAACCTTGAAGATTGGAACAGACAAATTTTGTGTGGTCGGTAGAACATAAAAGGTCTATATACACTGAGTGACAGTGAACACCGAGTAGTTCACAGTGTATACCGAGCACAATAGTGACTGAGAAAGTGTTACCAAGCACAACTGAAGTTGATGACCGAGTATAACTAAAGTTGATGACCGAGCATAACTGGAGTTGATGACCAAGCATAATTATAGTTAAAGAATGAAAAAATTGCTTAGCTCGTAGAGCTACAATTTAGGGATTAACTGATTGATGACATGTAACTGATTAAAAGTTTGAATATGTTAAGTTGATGGTTATGTAAGGTATTAAATTAGTTAATGTATTGTATTGTCATTGATGTCAACTTGATATAATATGTATGGTCATGTAAATAATGCCAAAGACTTAAGAGAACCAAAGTAACCAAGGCTATGTTATCAGTAAAGAATACAAGTCAAGTATTCACTAAGTGACAAACAACACCGATAGAGTGCACCCGATGGACAAAGAAAAAGAACAAAGTCATAGTGATACCCAATGAGGAAATGCACAATACTATCAATGAGAAAAATCACAGTGTTGCTTGATGAAAAAAGCACAAAGTAATCCTATGGAAGAAAATACAGTGTTTCTCGACAGATGGAGATCATGAAGGTAACTAGAGTCTCATCGATGAAATAGTCAGTTGTCACCGATGACTAACTGCAGTGGTGACCGACAGAACAGAGAGTTTAGAAAATGACAAAATATCTAGCTGGCAAAGCTAAATATAGACTTAACTGGTTGTCTACTTTGTTTTATTCAACCAAAGATAAGTGATTGATTTAAAGCTAATTTGTATAGTTGGCAAGAAGATATCTACGAGAGAAATTAGGAGTTATGCTTTAAATCTAATTGGCTATATTGTTTATCACTCCAAGAATCAAGAATCAAGAACCAAGAAACAAGGAATATTGTGTCTATATAAGAGACAAGCTTAATTCATTTACAAAAGGATTAAGGGGAGTGAATAGAAAGAGGATGCTGAAGAGAAACTAATGAAGAAAAACTTCATGTAGTGCTGATAAAACAAGCTGAAGGAAGAGCTAAGGAATTCTGTAGACACTGATGAATAGTGAGCACAACGTCACAGAGTAGAAAGTGTGGAGCACAAGGATTGAATTGATACATTGGTCAGAGAGGTAATATACTTAAATAGATCTGAAAATCTACAATTTAAGTTGCAATATGAACAGGTCATAGTGTTTCAGTTTAACAATTGAAGCATCAAGTCTCTTAACTAAGTAGGACTTAACAGTCTTCTATATATTGAGGTACATCTCAAGGAGTGCCAAAAAGGTTGATTCATGAAAGTAGCATTGGATATGCCCGATGCCTATTGACAGTCTAAGAAAGAGGCTGATTCAAGGATG
>MU224858.1:8175447-8185623 GCA_018584345.1 Thuja plicata
GGGTTAGGGTAGAATAAGGATTAGGATTAGATTAGCAAGGGTGAATGGGTTGAGAAGGGTTAGAACCCAGGGTAGAAGTGGTTGAGATAGGTTAGGTTGGGGTTTAGGGGAATATTAATTAAATGAAGTAAACTTATTTAATTCATTCAAAAATAGGAATTTAATTATTTAAACAACTTTAATTGTTTTTTAATAATTAGGGGACTATAGCCATTTTAATTAAATTAAATAGGCTAGGGGAATGGGTTATTTGCAAGTGGGTAGTTGATTTATGTATTTATTTAATTCCTTTATAATTAAATACTATAGCCATGTTTGAATTTGAATAATTTTAATTGGTTTGAATTGATTTGAATTTTATGGCTATAATAGTTAATATAATTCAGTGATAAAAATCACCTAGGACATTAAATTGATTCAAAAAATTATGCCAAGTAGTAACAGAGTCATTTGGACATAATCGAGGGTATGATCACTCTTAGGGAAAATAGGGTCCATAGTTGGAACATACCAAATTCAGATGGTTACTGGGTGGGAGAAAAAATACCAGTACATTGAATATTGGCCAATGAAACTTGAGTCACTGATTGACCACTTTTTAATGGCTCAAAGGAAGACTTAGAATCAAGACAAGATTCAAAATCCACACTATTCTCTAAATCAGTACTCAACTCAATACTTGGAATTTCCACATCTGCTAAATTTGAAACCATACTGAAAACCTCATCATCTGATCAATCAAACTGACATCTATTGTAGCCTAATGAAATTGGAGTGCAAAAAGGAACAACATCACATATGTCAAAATTAGAATGTAGTGATTCATTTTCCTTGTCAAAATCAATATGTGCTGGGCATGTAAGTTCAAAGCTTCCATTTCCTGAATATCTAAGATACTCATGAGACAAAATCTCTACAATTTGTTCACTGTGAAGGGATACACAGTCATCCTGTTCATTCATTACCTCACTGTTCTCTTGCATGATGCTACAAATTTCTTCTTTATTTGACTCTTGTAGTGAAACCTCTGGAAACATATCTTCTTGTGTAAGGTCCTCACTACAAACACTCATGTATGCATCATAGTTGTCTTCTTGTTGGCTGCATATATCTTCTTCATTTTCTTTCTGCTCATATAACTTATTATCAATATTAATGTCAGCAATATCTTTATCAGTAGTAAACTCCTCATCATTACTAATCATATATTCATCTTTAAAATCATATTCATTATATTCTTCACAATCATATTTATCATCAGCATCTTCAATAATCTCAGAATTTTTAGATTCAATATCATTATTTTGAACATATAATATGTCTTTAGAAGAAGCATCTTCTAAACCCTTTATCCATTCTATAGTTTTCTGAAAATATTCTGCCCTCTAAGAAATTGATAACTTACATGTACGAGGGAAACAAATTTGGAAAAATAACTCAACCCATACAAGCTCCTGAGGACAAAAAATGATACCATAGTCTTTTATCTTATCAATAAATCTTATGTAGAAATCATTTGGTGATTCACTTTCTTCTCTATTCATGTGTCCTTATAAAAGTAGCACCACCATTTCTTGAAGCCTTTGCCTCAACATATTTGTCTCTGATTTGACAAGCTCATACTTTGATATAGGATCATTTAATTCATATGTGTCATGTACTTCACTGTGCTCAACTTCATTACATTGCTCTACATCACTAAGCTGCTGAAAATCACTAAATATTTCAATAAAACAAGCCTCCAATGCTTTCATGGATTCTATTGAGCCATGAGGTAGACCCCTAATCCAATCTCTTTCAACATCAAAAAAAGATATTGAAAAAAGTTTCATCAATATATCCTCATGTGAAATGTTATGACTGTCTACCAAGTTAGCAAAATTTTCTAAATGATCTTCAGCCGACTGTTCACCAAAACTAGTAAACTTTGGCAAACACTCCCTAACCCTTGATGAAATATGGTTTGGGTATCCAGGGATACCCAAAAAATTGATTGCCCCATATAAATTACTACCCCTCCAATCACAAGAATGTGACATCCTAACAGCCAAAAGATTACAAACTGCTAATCTTTCCTAATACATATCTCCTTCAGATTTTGTAGAAAAACAAGTAAAAATTGAAATGTGTAAACCTCTTTTACACCTTTATCCTTTTTGTTTTAGTGCTACAATCACTTGATAAGGAAAACTATCAAAACTTTGTGAAATACCTAGATGTACTTGAACTTCTACAAATATGTGATTTGAAAACACCTCCAAATTAGCCTTCCAACTTATAGAACTGCCACCTTGTTGCAGAGAAAGATTTACAACTGGCTGAGATCCTTTTTCCAGCTCTGACTTTTCTAAACCAGAAACCTCACATACATCATATATAAAGCCTTTTAATGATTCCTCACTTGGCTATGTCCATAGCCACAGGAGCCCAAAAATTTGCTGTCACTGTTGCTGCAAGTCCACCTTCTTTTGTAGTCTTTCTTTAACATGCACACTGGTGCAAATTAGAGAACTTAGAGTCGCCACTCACCAGTAGTGAGATTCTTTTGATACTATCTTGGAGAAACTAAAAACTTTCAGACACTTTGCAGCAAACAATAGACAGACTTAACTCTTCTTATAAATCATAAGGAATATATCTTTTCTTTTGAAATCTAGACTCTATAACTGTCTATCTTAACCAGACTCTAGGCTAATTTAGCAAAGCAAGGAATTGAACATCTTAAACTTGTTGTCCTTTTACTTCCCCGGTAGAGTCACCAATTTGTTAGGCGACTCAAATGGGAAAACTTGAGACTGGATTGAAAGATTTAAATATTTGATGCACCAGAGATTCTAGGACGACTTTGAATATGATTGATTATAACTATCCCCAGTGGAGATGCCAATTTGTTAGAGCTTTTTCTTGCTGAATCAAACTTGATTAAAAACTTATTCAACTCTATAACTCCCAACTCCTTATTCAAGCAAGACAAAGTCTAATTAATGAGGATCAGATAATATCCTCCTTCTTCTTTGGGCTCCACGGGACTTAGGCGGGTATTGCCTAAATAATTTACTATATTTCAAGTAAACTTAAAATGGTGAATAAGGTCTTCACTGCTATGTTATTATGTTTCTGATCAGATCAATAAAATACCACTCTTCAAATGATTGAAAACAATATGAAACAAATCTTGACAATGAAAACTATGACTGTAATAACAAATAACAGTGGCATAAGGATATTCACCCTTCTTCTTTTTCTGAGCTTAAACTCAAGGAAGGCTAACCTTTTGATTCACTCTTTAAGGAATCAACAAAATGGATGGTATCCTGCTGATACAAATCCTTATGAGTTCATCTCATTTGTTCTAACTAACAGAATATGATTGATTAATTGTTTTGATATTGGATGAAGAAAAGACTACAAATAAAACCCTAGACCAGTGCCTACTCCTTGGGCAAAGAGTCATTGAAAACATGAATCAAAAGAGATAAACTAATGAAGATACTATAGAGTTCCTTAAAAACTACATGCAGTTGAGATAGAATGCCTTACAAACTATCCTCTCATATCCATATCACTGCATCAAATCCTTACAATAATATTTTTCTCTCTGAAATTATCTATGAAACTTAGTTCTCTCCTTGAAAGGAACTCATAAACAATTAGACACACTACATTGTAGCGAGTATGTTTTGGATGCCTTACAAACAAACCATACTAGAACACAAACAAAATATAAAAGAGAAAAGACAATATAGAAGAGGGAAACTACATCTACAGGGAAAAATCCTAACAGAACAGAGGAAAGGAACACCAACAACTGAGAAAAGATAGAAAGATATAGCAGAGAAGAAACCCTAGAAATCATGCCTGGTTAACACCTATTCTCTTTTAAACTCTGATATACACTTGTCTATCTTTTCTCCATAAAAATATAAACTCCATCGGTGGTTAAAATCTAATTTATTTGTCTCTTCTAACTTTGTCTTCATTCTGCCATCTGATCTTATTTTCCCCTTCAAAATTTACTAATATTTGATTCCTTTTGTCTATATATGAATCCATTTGTCTATTCAAAATCTGAACTCATCATCTGCAAATCCCCTTTACTCTGCTATTGAAAAGATTTCCAAATCTGAATATTTTTTGAGAAAATCTCATTTCAAAATATGACTATAAATCCTCCCGGAATGCTTCAATAAATCTAATTTTTGCAATAAAATACTTTTGTATTTTGTCTCATTCTCAAATCTGATTTCATTCCCATTAAAATCTGATCTTCATTTTTTGAAAAGGTACTCTCCAAATCTAATTTCATTTGCATAAATCTGATTTATTCTCTCTATTCAAAAAACCTCTCAGAATACATTTTCAATTTTTTGCAATGCAAAAGACTATACAATTTTAAATTCTTTTAAATTTTATCCTGTGCACATTCCTATGTCTTGAAATTCTCAATTTTCTACATTTTTTGCCTAAAATCAACTATAAATTGACATGTGTCACCTGATGTTTTGATGCTCTTAACTGGTTTTTAACTCACCTTTTAACCACAGTCACCTTTTCCTCTTTGTCTCCAAGTCTCATAATGTTGGCTACTTAACATTTCTTATCCGGCAACCTGGCGACTGCAGCTAGTCTCCTTGTCTCATGAAAATTTTGACTTAACCGCCAACTTCCCACAACTCGGTGACCACAATTAGTCTTCGAGTCTTAGCATCTTTTTGCATTAACCACCAACATCTGACGACGTCATGACTAACCACTGGCGGTCAACTCGACGGTTAGTCTCCTGGTCTCTTGATCCTAGCGGCTAACTAATCCTCATCTCTTGACTTCTCGACTAGATGCCACATATCACCTGCACCATGTATCTACCATGTCACGAATTTTCCATGTCATCATTTTTCTACAAAATTTGGTCGCCATTCGGTCGGACACAAAAATCAAGGTAGCAGCTACCTAGGCGCACGCGTGGATAGCTTCTAGCTCGCCTTCATATTTCATATGTTTCTATTTTTGCTTATAAACATTTCAAATTCACCTTATAGGAGCAATGTGGGACTAAGTCGTTGATGGTTTTTAAATATCTTTATACATTCTGGGTGCCAAAATTGGGGGTCCCACCGTGCATTTAAACTCTCTAGCCAAGGGGCCCACCTATGGGCCTCTTGGCTCTTACTTATTTCATAAAGAAAGTGTCAGAGTATATAAAGATAAAGAAAAATCATCACCCACTGAATGTGGGATAATGCTTGTAGAGCATTTTCAAAATTTAAAACTTCTGTACATGCTCCTGTGTTGTTTTGCCTCCATCATGCTTCATCCATGGCAAGGTATCTTCATTGAAACATTACACACAGTAACTAAAAACTTGATACAACTCCTTTGGTTTTGTTTTTTATATGCTTCAGCGCAAAGTAAATGCTATTGTGCATTTCATTTTCTTTAGCATTCCTCTGCACAAGCTTTACAATGCTCTGACTTGGCATTAAAACCTTTATATTTCCTCTTCTGCAATTAGCGCTGACAAAACATTGGGTGTACAAACTGCTTCAGTTTACATATGCCAATTACAATTTAAAATGTAATCTCCTCTTTGCCATATTTTGCAGCACTTTACATCTACCTATTTCATTTTGGTGTGGGCTCCATTTCCTTTGGCAGTGTAAACTCTTTCACATATCACGCACAACATTCCACTTGGTTTTAAAACTTACCAATCTGTATTTTGTTAGTTTTTTTTTAAAAAACATCTACCTCCTTGATCTCCAATGTAGACTTTCAAACAAATGAAAGTGCCTTGCATGGAATTTCCTTGGGATATTTCGCAGGCTTTGAGCATTTCAACATTGACATTTGTGCATTTGGAAACATGTACCACTCCTCCCCAAATACCCTACGTAGACAATTCTTGTTGTAGTTTCATTTGCTTTAACCTTGCGCAATACATTTCACTTGGCATTCTCCTGCGCTAACTTCCATTAGTTTTTAAATCCGCTAACAGACTTTGCTTTGGATGTTTTTATTTAATGCCCTCTTTCGATAAAGAATATTATCAAGTCTACTTTGCATTTGGTGTTCAATATATGTCCTCATACTTGCAAGTGAAATAGAAACCCCTTTGTACAGATGAAATCTATATGTGAATTGCTTGAAATACCAAATGCAAGTGTACTAAGCTTGGAGTTCCAATGTCACTCACATAGAAAAATCTGGATGCTTCACATTCTTCAATTTACTAAAATATAGTCCACTATGCACCCAGATCTCAAGACATTTGAACTGGAGGCCATTATAAACACTTTTGATATTTATTATTAATTCTGCAAACTGATCACAAATGATGGCATGTAACGTCCTGCCAGGGAACCCAAGAGAGATTAACCTAGAACATGATACTATGTGTGCTGAATAATTTTTTTATAAAAAATTTAATATAAAGAGACATACATTCATGCGGAAGCAATTACCATTTATACACATGTCTTACACTCACATAAATTACATGACTCAAGGGTTCCATGATGTTGAATTACTTAAAGCAAAACACAACTAACAATATAACAAAAGATTCCATCTGATTAAGTATAACAATCACAACTTACGTAAGCATAACTACATCCTCATGGATAACCATGAAACCACCATAAATTCACATTCACTGCACATGTCGCAGGGTATGTGGTAATCACTGTAAACTACTTAATTACAATTTCCAGATTAGGTATCACATGCGATACTCTAATACAAGATTTACAATAATAAAATTACATAATAAATGATGAAGGAACATAAAGAGCTCATCTACAAGGGAACCATCAAGTACCTGGCACAAGGACGTCAAATCTCAATGGGTAAAGAATAACTACCACCCATCCATGTGGAACCACAAAGGTCCACCCCACCGTGCTGGGGAGATAACAATAGATCCCAATCGGATATCCAAAACCAAGAAGGAATAACCACTAAGCAAGGGATCCTGACAGCTCTCTAATCCGGTGTACTAATCATCATGATAGGTAAGACTCACTAATCCAGAGGCCACTGACAATGTAGGAAATCTAGCATGTGTAAAGGAAGGTGTCATCATGTACATCTAACCCTTGAGTTTAGCCCTGATAATCCCAATGGATTATGGCACCTAAGTGACCATACATGGAGCCAATGACCTCTCAAACTGACAAGATCACTAACTATGCCAGAACTTGCATCTTGTAAGGGGGCAAGCACTATATCAACCTCCATCTCAATCTTTACTAGCACTCAAGCATGGGTGAGAAGACACATATCTTATTAGTTCATTTAATATCCCTTAGTATATCCTTATTTATCACTTATTAAGAAAACTCTATAATAAGAAATCCAGAAGTCACTTACGAACATAGAACTTATTGCAAGCCACCTCATACTACACATCTAGGTAACCTACCCTAGGCTCAAAGATCCTAACAGATCTAGCAAAGGTCACAACCCTAGTGTACCCCAAATCCAGTATCCCACACAATTTAGGAACGGTCACATAGGTACACAATCAGATAACATAATCGAAAGGGTCACATGGTCCATTTAGGGTAATAGCATAAAACACACACGCCATAAAGTAATAGAGATATGAACACTCCCCCTAGCCTCTGTATACATCCTAGGTCATCTAATGCACCCAACAGTAACACATTCAAGCACAAGAGATCCATAATGATGCATAAAAACAAAAACATCCTAAAGGACCGAAAAATGAACATACATGGATAACATTTTCCATCTATTTAAACCATCTGCATGCATACGATAAACTCATTTCATTCATTAATAGATCTAGTTTTACAATTAAATCCAACACAATAAATGACATTGAAATTAAACCCATTCAGTCTACCCCTAGCATCTAAATGGACTAATTAAAATAACCATTACATGGGTTGAATTAATCTAATTGGGAGAGTACATTAATTACATCATGACTTAATATAATGTAAATTAATTGATTAAAATTTAACTACACTATATATTAGTCATACAATGATAATCCCTATTACAAATTAATTGGGAAATTCTTATCCATTATAACATTATAATTAATAATGATAAATCTATTAATTGAAATTAATACTTCTATATTAATTAAAATTAATTACCATATATTAATAAAAAATTAAAATAATACATTAACTAAATATTAATATACATATTGATACAAAATTAAAAGATAACATAAAAATAAATAAATTATTAATATTAATCATTTCAAAAAAAAAAAAAATATTAAAATACTACTAATAATTAATAATAATAATAATAAAATAAACTGAATTAAAAAGCTTTTAAATAAACTGCAAAAAATATTAATAAAATAACAAAAACCATATGTTTGTGGGGGGCCCGCGTGACACACCCCCCTACGCATTGAGCGCGTGAGGTGGGGGCCTGCGGTACCTCCCCCTGCGCACACAGCGCACAGTCCCATGTGGGGACGAGCCGCCAACCTAGGATAGGTGGCGCAGGCTTTGGGGGCTGGTGGGGATGGGGTCCTACCTCCCCCTAAAACAATTTACAATTTTTTTTAAAAAAATTTCAAAAGAAATTTTTTAATAACTACGCTGATACTTTTTCCCATTCGATTTATATTATTATTATTTTTTCTTTGAAATTCTGAAATACAGAAATTAGGATAGGGATTTAATTTTTTCATTTTTTTTGTTCTTCTGGGTGAATTTATTTAATTTTTCACCAGATTGTGTTTTTCCAGTGAGTACCCATTTTTGAAAAGATTTAATTTTTACAATGGAAAATACTTAGAAACCAAATATTTCTTTCTTTCTCTATAGTTAGGACTATAGGTAGGGTTTAATTTTTTCAATTTCTAGGAGATTTATCAGAGATCTATTCACGAAATTTTAACAGCATAAGGGTACTATGCTAAGAAATTTAAAAACATAAAAATGCTAGATCTAAGCTTCTAATAAACACCCAAAAACATCGAAACACTAACAAACCATATATTTAATTTTCCTCTATAGTTTAAACTATATAAGGGATTAATTTTTCATTTTCTAAGAGATCTAGAAGGAATTTCTTCTTGAAATTTTGATAGCATAACCCTACGATGCTAAGAATACATAGAATGAAAGAAATTCTGATCTAGGGTTTTAATGAACACCCAAAATTATAGAAACAACAATAAGACATTTAAAAGCCAAAATAATGAACATGCACTTAATCTACATAGAAAACCTCAGATCTACAAAAATTGAAACCATACATGGAAAATGAAACCTACTTTGATTCCAATGTAAGAAATGGAAGAATGTAGCTTGGAAGATGAAAGAAAATCTAAAAACCCTCAAACCCAATTCAACTACAAATCTGGCAACTATGAAGATTCGAGCACACACACACAAGCAAGAAAAATTCTAAAAACTTCAAAGCAACAAGGATCCACAACAATCCACAATCCTTCAAAAATCTCAAAATCACCAAGAGCTCTCCAAATCCAAAAAACTTGTTATCAGAGAATGAATGACCAATTCCCCCTAAAGAGATTCGAATTCCCCTAATCATGCAAAGCTTGATGACAACTCCCATGTTAATCCCTACAAAGACTCAACTTGAAATTTGAAAGTAAATCCAAATTAAATAAATAAAATATTCTTTATTGCCACAACTCAACTTTGACTCCTAAATTCAAGTTGAGATATTTTAAATTTGAAAATACTTTTTCAACACATTCATGCACATGTAATTAATTAAATAGATTAAATATTTATGTCACAATAATGCATGCAACCAAATATTTAATTATTTCATTAATCATACAAGCACATTTACTATAGTTTTCAATTAAATACTTAATTAAATCAAAATATTCAAATATTTCAATTTAATTAATTATTTAAAATAACCGTAGGATATAATTAAATAATTAATTCAACTACAATCCATTAAATCATAGAATATGGAAAATCACTCAATAATCCAAAAATCACCTGAAAGCAAACACATGCAAAACACATACATACTCAAGAGAGAGGGTATTCGAATTCTGTCAACCTAGACGAATATGGATAAGGTAGTCATACTGAAACTCATCCAACATTAGGATGATTAGGCTTAGGTTAGGGTTTTGGATCTATATGTTACCTCCCCTCTTTACCATTGAGATGAATATTTATGGGCACGCTCACTCCT
>MU224858.1:8185673-8218408 GCA_018584345.1 Thuja plicata
CTTAGGTTAGGGTTTTGGATCTATATGTTACCTCCCCTCTTTACCATTGAGATGAATATTTATGGGCACGCTCACTCCTGCCAATTCAGGGAAGACGATGCCCTGTACCTGCAATCCTGTCATCAAAAGAACACACATGTATATGCAAAATAATATCACAAACAATGATAGGGATCGGTCGAACGTGTGGGTCTCGCAAAGCAAGTGACTATGCCTCCGTCCTCTACCACAACAACACAACAGCAAGTACATCAACATATAAAACAACCATACACATGTAAGTATGGGGTAAGTATATCAAAATCTGAAATAAACATATAATAATCAACATGAAAATATCATCACATCTATCTATGCATATGATAAACCATAACATAATAATCACCATCAACTAAAAGAATAATAGGTCACATGAAATGTAGCCTAAAAGAATTTGGCCAATCAACTGAAACCAATGCCTAAAAGAGTATGGCATCACAACTAAAAGCAAAACATGAGTGGGTATTACATCCACCCCTCCTAGGATTAGGCTTACTCCTGGAAGCCCAAAAAAAATAGGGATATAAATCCCATAAACATAAAGCATCCTAATGAGTCACATAAGACTCAATGTGTAGATCCCATAGGACCTTTCCCTGCTCTCTGGTTCAAACTCTGAGGGTCATTCTCGACTACCGAACACTAAAACCCAGCTGCAGGTCCTCTACCCGTAGACTCACTCACAGGAGGATAATACACTGGAGGATGATAATCCAAGGTTGCATATGCTCCATGAGATCTACCGACATTCCCAACTGTAGGTTCAGAAGTTGCAGGTCTCTGCTTAGAAAACTGAGAAGCACGCCGAGGACAATTCATCGTAATGGGGCAAAACTGACCACAGGTGAAACATCTAGTGCCTCTAAAATTGCCTCTCCCATTGGAGGGTGCACTAGATTGCTGAAAACCATCTCTATCGATACTCTATTGCATGCTCTGTGTAGGCTGACTATAATGATTACGCCTAGCACGTGGACTACATCGAGAATCCCTAGAGCGAGTACCACCGCTCTGACTATGAGGAGTCACCTTCTATTGTGAGTTTTGATTAACCATAAAGGAACTAGGGGGTTCCTTGAGGTTCCCAGTCCCTCGAGACTGATTACCTCTAACTTTGGAACCAGATGCACCACCTGTAGGAGCACCCGACCGACCTCCATGTCCTAATGCCAAGTTAGATTCCGATAGAGTGGCTTTAATAACCGCAACTCTCATGTCCATAGGCTCAAAGAGCTTTACATCCCCTACTATGTAGGCATTAAGACCTCTCATAAAGTGTTGTACCAACAGTGCAAAATCCTCGCTATAACTAGCATACTACTTGAGCTCATAAAAGTGACGCTCGTACTGCTCTACTGTCAAAGTCAACTGTCTAAGATTATGAAACTCGTCAACTCTTTGCTGCCTCCACTGATCCAATAGGAACCTATCTTTGAAGTTCTTGAGAAAGAGTTCTAAAATAATAGTGTCCATACAGAGTCCTAGCTTCTGTTCCTTAATATTCCACTAGATAGCCACAAAATGTGTCAACTGCATCATGGTGTATCTCACTTTAGTATTACTACTAAATGGATGCATCGAAAAAACTCTATCCAAAGCAATCAACCAAGTCTCTGTCTCTAAACAAGAATCTTGTCCAGCGAAAGGAATGGTCTTTCCTCTCGTCAAGTCTCTCATGTGGTTGGCTGCAACCACTGCTGGATCCAATGATATAGTCCTCCCACGAGGGCTCCTGGATCTCTCCCTCTGTCTCTCCTCTCTCTGAGAGCGGTGGGATGCATCCTGCTTCACCCTGGCTCTCTTAGGAAAGTGATCTAGGATGGCCTAAAGAATCTACCTAATATCCAAACCCCCAGACTCATCATGATCCTCTCTCTTATGCTCACCCCTATCCTGATACTAACCACTCTCCTATCTGACACTAGTGGAGGAGCTAGCCTGACGGCCTCCCCCACGAGCACTAGACCTACCCCTACCACGGCCTCTAGCTGCTCGTGTCTCAGGCATAATTCCTAAAACAAATAGAGATAAATACAAATCTCACCACATAGCTTGAAACATAAACTAAAGAATGAATAAATCATAAAGCAATAATTTAAAAAAATACAAATGTGTTGTATGTCTATGTTTTAGTTTCAAGTTCAAGCTAGACACAACCTAATGGGTGTACAGTTCCCAGAGTTTCCAGTGTAGAAACTAGGGCTCTGATACCAAATGTAACACCCCGCCAGGGAACCCAAGAGAGATTAACCTAGAACATGATACTATGTGTGTTGAATAAATTTTTTTTTTAAAGTTAACATAAAGAGACATACATTCATGCGGAAGTAATTACCATTTATACACATGTCTTACACTCACATAGATTACATGACTCAAGGGTTCCATGACGTTGAATTACTTAAAGCAAAACACAACTAATAATATAACAAAATATTCCATTTGATTAAGTATAACAATCACAACTTACGTAACCATAACTACATCCTCATGGATAACCATGAAACCACCATAAACTCACATCCACTACACATGTTGCAGGGTATGTGGTAATCACTCTAAACTACTTAATTACAATTTCTAGATTAGGTATCACATGTGATACTCTAATACAAGATTTACAATAATGAAATTACATAATAAATGATGAAGGAACATAAAGAGCTCATCTGCAAGGGAACCATCAAGCACCTGGTACAAGGATGTCAAATCTCAATGGGTAAAGAATCACTACCACCCATCCATGTGGAACCACAAAGGTCCATCCCACCATGCTGAGGAGACAACAACAGATCCCAATCAAATATCCAAAACCAAGAAGGAATAACCACTAAGCAAGGGATCCTGATAGCTCTCTAATCCAGTGTACTAATCATCATGATAGGTAAGAATCACTAATCCAGAGGCAACTAACAATGTAGGAAATCTAGCATGTGTAAAGGAAGATGTCATCATGTATGTCTAACCCTTAAGTTCAGCCCTGACAATCCCAATGGATTCTGGCACCTAAGTGACTATACACGGAGCCAATGACCTCTCAAACTGACAAGATCACTAACTATACCAGAACCCGCACCTCGTAAGGGGGGCAAGCACTATCTCAACCTCCATCTCAATATTTACTAGCACTCAAGCATGGGTGAGGAGACACATATCTTATTAGTTCATTTAATATCCCTTAGTATGTCCTTAGTTATCACTTACTAAGAAAACTCTACAATAAGCAATCCAGAAGTCACTTACGGATATGAAACTTATTGCAAGCCACCTCCTACTACACATCTAGGTAACCTACCCTAGACTCAAAGATCCTAATAGATCTAGCAAAGGTCACACCCCTAGTGTACCCCAAATCCAGTATCCCACACAATTTAGGAACGGTCACATAGGTACAAAATTAGATAACATAATCGAAAGGGTCACATGGTCCATTTAGGGTAATAGCATAAAACACACATGCCATAAAGTAACATAGATATGAACACTCCCCCCAGCCTCTGCATACATCCTAGGTCATCTAATGCCCCCAACAGTAACACATTCAAGCACAAGAGATCCATAATGATGCATAGAAACAAAAATGCCCTAAAGGACCGAAAAATGAACATACATGAATAACATTTTCCATCTATTTAAACCATCCGCATGCATACGATAAACTCATTTCATTCATTAATAGATCCAGTTTTACGATTAAATCCAACACAATAAATGACATTGAAATTAAACCCATTCGGTCTACCCCTAGCATCTAAATGGACTAATTAAAATAACCATTACATGGGTTGAATCAATCTAACTGGGAGAGTACATTAATTACATCATGACTTAATATAATGTAAATTGATTGATTAAAAATTAACTACACTATATGTTAGTCATACGATGATAATCCCTAATATAAATTAATTGAGAAATTCTTATCCATTATAACATTATAATTAATAATGATAAATCTATTAATTGAAATTAATACTTCTATATTAATTAAAATTAATTACCATATATTAATTAAAAATTAAAATAAAACATTAACTAAATATTAATATACATATTAATACAGAATTAAAAGATAACATAAAAATAAATAAATTATTAATATTAATCATTTCAAAAAAAAATATTAATATTAAAATAGTGCTAATAATTAATAATAATAATAATAAATGGAATTAAAAATCTTTTTAAATAAACTACAAAAAATATTAATAAAATAACAAAAACCATATGTTTGTGGGGGGGCCGCGCGGCTCACCCCCCTGCGCATTGAGCGCGTGAGGTGGGGGGGCCCGTGGTACCTCCCCTGCGCACACAACGCACAGTCCCATGTGGGGACGGGCCGCCCACCTAGGATAGGTGGCGCAGGCCTTGGGGGATGGTGGGGATGGGATCCCACCTCCCCCTAAAACAATTTACAATTTTTTTTTTAAATTTCAAAAGAAATTTTTTAATAACTGCGCTGATACTTTTTCCCATTCGATTTATATTATTATTATTATTATTTGAAATATGAAAATTAGGATAGGGATTTAATTTTTTCTTTTTTTTTTGTTCTTCTGGGTGAATTTATTTAATTTTTCACCAGACTGTGTTTTTCCAGTGAGTACCCATTTTTGAAAATATTTAATTTTTACAATGGAAAATACTTAGAAACCAAATATTTATTTCTTTCCCTATAGTTAGGACTATAGGCAGAGTTTAATTTTTTTAATTTCTAGGAGATTTATAAGAGATCTATTCTCAAAATTTTGACAGCATAAGGGTACTATGCTAAGAAATTTAAAAACATAAAAATGCTAGATCTAAGCTTCTAATAAACACCCGAAAATATTGAAACACTAACAAACCATATATTTAATTTTCCTCTATAGTTTAAACTATAGAAGGGATTAATTTTTCATTTTCTAAGAGATCTAGAAGGAATTTCTTCATGAAATTTTGACAGCATAACCCTACGATGCTAAGAATACATAGAATGAAAGAAATTTTGATCTAGGGTTTTAATAAACACCCGAAAATATAGAAACAACAATAAGCCATTTAAAAGCCAAAATAATGAACATGCACTTAATTTACATAGAAAACCTCATATCTACAAAAATTGAAACCATACATGGCAAATGAAACCTACCTTGATTCTAATGCAATAAATAGAAGAATGTAGCTTGGAAGATGAAAGAAAATCTGAAAACCCTCAAACCCAATTCAACCACAGATCTGGCAACTATGAAGATCCGAGCACACACACAAGCAAGAAAAATTTCTAAAACTTCAAATCAACAAGGATCCACAACAATCCACAATACTTCAAAAATCCCAAAATCACCAAGAGCTCTCCAAATCCAAAAAACCTATTATCAGAGAATGAATGACCAATTCCCCCTAAAGATATTCAAATTCCCCTAATCATGCAAAGCTTGATGACAACTCCCATGTCAATCCCTAAAAAGACTCAACTTGAAAATTGAAAGTAAATCCAAATTAAATAAATAAAATATTCTTTATTGCCACAACTCAACTTTGACTCCTAAATTCAAGTTGAGATATTTTAAATTTGAAAATACTTTTTCAACACATTCATGCACATGTAATTAATAAAATATTTAATTAAATAGATTAAATATTTATGTCACAATAATGCATGCAACCAAATATTTAATTATTTAATTAATCATATAAGCACATTTAGTATAGTTTTCAATTAAATACTTAATTAAATCAAAATATTCAAATATTTCAATTTAATTAATTATTTAAAATAACCTTAGGATACAATTAAATAATTAATTCAACTACAATCCATTAAATCAAAAAATATGGAAAATCACTCAATAATCCAAAAATCACCTGAAAGCAATCACATACATACTCAAGAGAGAGGGTATTCGAATTCTGTCAACCTAGATGAATTTGGATAAGGTAGTCATACTGAAACTCATCCAACATTAGGACAATTAGGCTTAGGTTAGGGTTTTGGATCTATATGTTACCTCCCCTCTTTACCATTGAGATAAATATTTATGGGCACACTCACTCCTAGCAATTCAGGGAAGAAAATGCCCTATACCTACAATCCTGTCATCAAAAGAACACACATGTATATGCAAAATAATATCATAAACAATGATAGGGATCGGTCGGATTTGTGGATCTCACAAAAAAAGTGTCTATGCCTCCGTCCTCTACCACAACAACACATCAGTAAGTACATCAACATATAAAACAACCATACGCATGCAAGTATGGGGTAAGTATATCATAATATAAAATCAACATGAAAACATCATCACATCTATCTACGCATATGATAAACCATAACATAATAATCACCATCAACTGAAAGAATAACAACTCACATGAAATGTAGCCTAAAAGAATTTTGCCAATCAACTAAAACCAATGCCTAAAAGAGTATGGCATCACAACTAAAAGCAAAACATGAGTGGGTATTACATGGAAACTGACCTCTGGAAATGGCTTCGAAAACTAAGCTAAAGTCTTCATAGGAACACACCATCAGAAAAATAGGCTCAATCCCAACATGTGAGAACACGTGTCAGAGTAAATTACATAGAAAAATTTGAGCCAAAAGATGTCACTAATCAAATATAGCATTCTAAAACATTGATTATGTCTGCACTATCAATCTACACAAATCACCTTTGATTTTGATTTCATAAACTCATCAAGATGAACCTTCAAAATCTGAACCCCTGGAAATTGATTCACTTTCATATGTAGAATGAAAAACTTCAATTAGCTCATTCGGAAAATGAACTGATCAATAAGTACAAATCTGTAAAGTTAGCACTTTACAACTTTGTCAACTCAAACTTGGTGAAAAAATGTAGAAATCTGAATTGGAATTAACTTAGAAAAGTGACAAAATGGATTGGTCAAGATCTGAAAATTTTCAAAGGAGTTCACTCTTATGTTTGCAACATGGGGGAACATTCAATTAAGTAGGGCATTCAATTAGGAACAAGATATAAGACCTCAAATTAAGGTATTCAGAAATTTGTATTCAACAATTCTGGGAAACTTAACAAAATGCCAATAGAATCAGATTGGAAAAATGCTCTAATGGATTCAACATGTTCTAAAAATAAAAACATATGAAATATTTGACCACTGGGACATAGTAAAAAAGGAATTGTTTTAATTGAATCAACTGGTCAAAAGTTATAATCAGTCAAACTGGGCCATTTCAGATTTCTGAGCAACCAACTTTGGGGAATATGGAAACTTATCAAATGGACTTGAGTTTTGAAACATAGTGTCTCTGATATATATGCTAAACATCCCCAAAGTAGTGACTTATGAAACCTAAGAGGGGGCAAGATATTCAAATGAAAAGTAGGCCTGGGATAGCAAAATGACACTTAGCAAAAATGCAAATTTATATAACCACCTCAAAATGACTACTCCCTAAACATGCCATAATTGAAATTCAGTAGTTGGCACTTACTACATATGTCAAATGAAAGGTATTGAACCCTCTTCCCAAGTGGTACATCATGAAAATCATTAGGGTATCTTTTACAAGCACTCCAACTAAGCCATCTTACAAAAGTTTTTCAGGGTAATCATTTTGCCTTAAAGAAAATTTTCAAAATGGTCACTCTAAATTTGTGCCAAATTTGAGAGTACCAATAGTGAAAACATCACTTAGTACAACACAAGAATCAAAGAGGTATTCAATGCTATCCGAGGAGTTGGAGGTGTACTAGAAGAAGATACAGTGGTAAGTAAAATTCTAAGAACCTTATTGCCTACTTATGCTATTAGAGTATCTGCCATTCAAGAAATGAGAGAAGTAGCAAATAGAAATGTTACTCTAGACACTTTAATTGGAAGACTGATTTCATTTGAGATGAATAACTTTGATAATAGTGTCTTACCAAACATAGAGTCTACATTTAAAACTTCTATGAGAATAAGTAAATCAAGTCATAAAAACACTATGAGAAAAGATAGTGATAGTGAAAGTGAAGAAGATGACCTTGATGAAATTGAAGCACTTATGGCCAGAAGAACGCAGAGAGGCAAAGGTAAATACAAAGGTAAATTACCACTTATTTTTTTTAATTGCAAAGAGGTTGGACACTTTCCTGCAAGATGTACTAACAAAAGAAAATATGACAGAAGTAATGACATATCATTTGAAAAGAAGTATGACAGAGGTGATTACAGAAGCTACCAACAATCAGAAAGAAGAGAAACTTGAGACTATAAAGACAAAGGAAAGAAGGCCATTTACCTAGAAAAATGCAAGGATGATGATACTAACACCAAATCTGATGAAGACATCAAGATGGTGTTTGTTTTTGTAAAGGATGATTCAGATGATGATGAAGAAAGGTATGTAGAAACAACTCTGATATCTAAAATTAGCAAAAATGATGTTTGGATCATAGATAGTGGCTGCACTCACCATATGACTGGTGATAAGAAAATTTTTGAGACTTTTGAATACTATAAAGGTGGTTCAATAAAAATGGGTAATGACACACCTTGTCTAGTTGAAGTTAGAGGAACAATAATGTTTAATAACCAGATAAAATGTGAGAATTCTTATTGGGTAAATAGATTGAATTATAATCTATTTAGTGTTTTTCAGTTGAATAAATTAGGTCACAAAGTAGTATTTGAAAATAAGAAGGCAAAGATCTTCAATAAATTTGGAAATATGATTGGTACCTGTTAGCAGACAAAAGGTAACTTATTCTATTTGAATGATACTGACTCCACTTGTTTGATTGCTACAAACAAAGACATATGGTTATGGCACAAAATATTATGTCATGTGAACTTTGACAACATGATAAAAATTAGCAAAAAGAGAAATGTCAGAGGCTTACCGATGATGACCAAGCCTGAAAATATCATGTGTAAAAATTGTCAAAAAGGTAAATGACAAAGTCTAGTTTTAAAAGCCAAACCCATACATCTGATGCAATTCTAGAATTAGTCCATACTAATTTATGTGGACCTATGAGGAAAAAGAATTGTTATGGAGATAGATATTTTATTCTCTTTGTTGATGATTACTCTAGAATGATGACAAACGTGTTTCTAAAAGATAAATCATAAGCATTTAAGATGTTTAAATGGTACAAAGCAATGTTTGAGAAGAAAAGTGGTAAGGAGCTAAAATGCTTAAGGTCAGATAGATGAGGGGAATTTATTTCAGATGAATTCACTAACTATTGTAATGAGCATGGAATCAAAAGATAGGTCTCTACACCAAGGACACCACAACAAAATGGAATTGTTGAAAGAAGGAACATATCCATAGTTGATTGTGCAAGGACAATAATGATAGAGAAAGGCATCACCCAAATATTCTGGAGGTAAGCTGTCAGTACTGCTATTTACATATTGAATAGAGTACAATTGAAGAAAGACACATTATGAGCTATGGTATGGATACACACCCAATGTAAGTTATTTAAAAAAATTTGGCAATCAATGTTATATCTTAAAAGATGATAGAAATGGAAAACTTGACTCCAAGAGTGATGAAGGAATTTTTCTAGGGTATTCTACCAAGAGCAAGGCTTATAAATGTCTAAACAAAGCCTCTAACAAAATTGTTGAAAGTGCAAATGTAAAGATAGATGAATTTGTAGAGAAGAATGAACAGGAAAGCACTAAAGAACTAGAAGGAAAGCACTAAAGAACTAGAGGACTACAATAAGTTCACTTACAATGAGGAACTTGATACTCTACCCTACCAACAATGTAGAGCTCCTGAGCAACAGATCATTGCACCTGAGCATCAGGCTGCAAATACTGATGATTAGAATATTGCTCAAGATGATGCACAAGTTGATGAAGAACAAAATGATGATCAAGCTGATAGACAAAGAGCTATACATATACTTGCAAGCTATGTCAGAAAGAACCATCCATAGGACCAGATCATAGGAGATAAAAGGGCTGGTATGAGAACTAGAAGTAAGTCTATAAATACAAGATGTCTTATTTGTGATTATGAGCCCAAATATGTCAATGATGCATGAGATAATGATGAATAGATTAGTGCTATGAATGAGGAGATTGAACAGATAGAGAAAAACAAGACATGGACACTTGTACCAAGACCAGATGAAAAGAATGTCATCAGTACAAAATGGATATTTGGGAATAAGCTGAATGAGAATGTAGAAGTCACAAGGAATAAAAAAAGACTAGTATGCAAGGGGTATGCGCAAGAAGAAGTAATTGACTATGGAGAGACCTTTGCACCCGTTGCTAGGCTAGAAGGAGTAAGAATATTACTTACTTATACTGCATATAAATGATTCAAGGTATATCAAATGGATGTCAAGTCTGCATTCCTGAATGGAATACTTGAAGAAGAGGTATACATTGAACAACCATAAGGGTTTGTTGATCCAGACAAGAGGGACATGGTATGTAGACTTCACAAAGCCCTGTATGGATTGAAACAAGCACCCTGAACTTGGTATGAAAGACTTCATTCCTATCTTATAAGTATTGGATTTGTAAGAACTAGTGAAAACAGTAATCTTTACTTGAAGGAAGATATTGATGCTAACACTTTGATTGCTGAGATATTTGTTGATGACATCATATTTGGAGGCAATGATATGCTATGCAAATGATTTGCAAATGAGATGAGAAAATAATTTCAGATGTCTATGTTTGGAGAGATCAAGTTCTTTCTTGGTCTGTAGATCATGCAACAGGGAGAAGGTATTTTCATTATAAAATACAAGTACATCAAAGAAGTACTGAAAATATTCAAGATGGAATAATCTAAACCAGTTGGAACACCGATGGAAACTAGATGCAAACTGGAAAAGGAAGACAATTCATCAAAGGTAAATCAAACTTTGTATAGATCAATGATTGAAAAACTCATGTATGTTGTACATACTAGACCAGATATTGCACATGCAATAGGAATAGTCGCTATATTTTCTATTAATCCCAGATAGTCACATATGACTGCTGTGAAAAGAATCCTAAGCTATCTAAAGAATTCTAAGGAATATGGCTTATGGTATAGAAGAGAAGGAAAATTTGAAATCTAGGTCTTTACTGACGCTGATTGGGCTGGAAATATTGATGACTGAAAGAGCACAACTAGAGGAGCATTCTTTATGGGTGACAAACTTGTCACATGTATTAACAAGAAGCAAGGATGCATCTCTCAGTCCACTACAGAAGTAGAGTATGTTGTTGCTTCTGCAAATTGATCAAATATTGCATGGACTAAACAATTACTAGAAGGTATGCATATGAAGATCCTAGAACTAGTGATTATCTATTGTGATAATACCAGTGCAATAAACATTTCCAAGAATCCAGTCATGCATGCTAAGACTAAACACATTTCCATAAAGTATAATTATTTAAGAGAACAAGTTCAAGAAAAGGAGGTTATACTTGAGTATGTGCAATCAAAGGAACAATTGGCCGATATCTTCACCAAGCCACTGCCCAAGGATGCATTTGAGTACTTGAGAAAGAGACTAGGGGTCAGGCCCTTGTCTACTGGTCAATGAGCTGACTAGAAGGCTGCATCAGCCTACATATTATCATAATATCATTCATGATTGATGCAAGAAAAGAGATGAACTTCAAAGCTACATCTATATACAAATAGGTATATATCATCACCAAGCACTAGAGCATATTGTTATATTGCTGATGGATAAGGGAAATTCAAGGAATATATTATGGTTAGAGAGAAAATTTTGCTTGACATTAATGTCAGATATTTGTGAGACATTTGTTTGGCATTGTTGTCAAAGGGAGAGAGATTAACCATATTATCACATCCTTCTGGAAAGGGAGAGAGATTATCTATTATCACATTACTCCAACAGGGAGAGATTATATCGTTAGGGAGAAAGATTGCATGGAAATATTATACAAAGGGAGAGTTGCTGACAAATTGAAATAGAACACATCAAAAGAAAGGAGAACATTCAAAGGGAGAGAGTTTGACATAGAAGGAGAACACATCAAACCAGAGAAATAAAGATTCTACATCCATCCAGTGAAGGGATTGAAGATAGATAGAAAGCTGCAAGAATCAAATCTAAGCTAAAATAGAGCTTACCGATGCTCAGACATTTATCGGTTAACAGAACAAAAATATTGGTAGTTCGATGAATTTCAACTATTGTATTTCATATTAGGAATAGTATAGTGTGATAAAATAGTATGTTGCCATAAATTCCAAATGGAGAGATTGATGACATGTAACTGATTAAATGTTTGAAGATGTTAAGTTGATGATTATTTAAGGCATTAAATCAGTTAATGTATTGTGTTTTCATTGATGTCAACTTGATATAATTTGTACGGTCATGTAAATAATGCCAAAGACTTCAAAGAACCAAAGGAACTAGGGCTATGCTATCAATAAAGCATACAAGTCAAGTATTCACTAAGTGACAAACAACACCGATGGAGTGCACCTGACGGACAGAGAAAAAGAACAAAGTCACAGTGATACCCAATTAGGAAATGCACAACACTACCGATGAGTAGAGTCACAGTGTTTCCTGAAGAGCAAAGCAAAGAGTAATCCAAAGGAAGAAATTACAGTGTTTCCCAATGGATGGAGATCACAAAGCTAACTGGATTCTCACCAATGGAATAGTCAGTTGTCATCAATGACTAACTGCAATGGTGACCGACAGAATAGAGAGTTCAGAAAATGACAAAATATCTAGCTGGCAATGACAAAATATCTAGCTGGCAAAGCTAAATATAGACTTAACTGGTTGTCTACTTTGTTTTATTCAACTAGAGATAAGTGATTGATTTAAAGCTAATTTATACCGTTGGAAAGAAGATATCTACAAGACAAATCAAGAGTTATGATTTAAATCTAATTGGCTGGATTGTTTATCATGCCAAGAATCAAGAATCAAGAACCAAGAAACAAGTAATATTATGTATATATAAGAGACAAGCTTAATTCATTTACAAAAGGATTAAGGGGAGTGAATAGAAAGAGGATGCTAAAGAGAAACTGATGAAGAACAACTTCATGCAGTGCTAATCAAACAAGCTAAAGGAAGAGCTAAAGAATTCTATAGACATCAACGAACAATGAGCACAACATCATAGATTAGAAAGTGTGGAGCACAAGGATTGAATTGATACATTGGTCAGAGAGGTAATGTACTTAAATAGATCTGAAAATCTACAATTTAAGTTGCAATATGAACATGTCATAGTGTTTTAGTTTAACCATTGAAGCATCAAGTCTCTTAACTGAGCAGGACTTAACAGTCTTCTATATATTGAGGTACATCTCAAGGAGTGCCAAAAAGTTTGATTCATGAAATTAGCATTGGATATGCCCGATGCCTATTGACAGTCTAAGAAAGAGGTTGATTCAAGGATGGCAACATTAGATGCCTGATACTAAGTGACAGCCTATATGTGTAAAATCCTCTAACAAGGTCACACCTAACAGTGTGTTTGTAACCTTTAATAGGGTTGGATCCTAACAGTGCTCACTTTAGAAGAGTGAAAATCTGGGGTACCGGTCCCAGTGGTTTTTTTCCTTAACAGGGTTTCCACGTTAAAAATCCATGTGTTATGTGTGTATGATTCATCTCTTTACTATTTTGTATCTTACATAGTTAAATATGGATTTATCGGTATACTCTGCATATTTACTATATTTCAGTAAATAGATGATTGCTTATCGGTGAACATACAAAAGAAGGTTTAACAGAGCAATTCGACAAGTAGTAAATTGATATAAGTTATTCAAGGCATTCATCTTGTAGGATAGAAGATAACTTGAGAAATAATTTGTGGTTATAAGTTTTGAAGGGTTGATTTAAGGATTAATTTTTAAGGCCACTGATTTAGCCCCCCCCCCCCCCACCTCTCAGTTATTACTAACACTNCCACTGATTTACCCCCCCCCCCCCCCACCTCTCAGTTATTACTAACACTAATTGATTGTTTTATTATCAAAGATTAGCTAAACTAAAGCAAGGAAGGAGATTAAAAGTGTGTTTTACTCATAGTTATCAAAGAGAGATATATGGAATAAAACTAAAGGAGAGCTTTACAGGATAAAGAAAAGAATGGAAATTTTTACGGATCAAGGAGAGATCTATGACAAAAACAAGGAGATTGAGAGGCTAATCATGTCTATATAAAGAGACAAGGAATTCATTATCAAAGAGAGGAATGTTGAACAATATTTGGTGTAAAGATAGAACTCTTCATGCAGATCTGATCATACAGGTTGAAGAACAGAGCCAAGGAATTCTGCAGACATCGGGAAATAGAGGACAAAGAATTTACCAAGCAGAATAAAGAAAGAAAGAAAAGGAACTAAAGTATATATTGATCAAAGAGGTATTATAGAACTAACAATAGATTTGAATATTTTCAAATCAAAGTTGTAGTTTGAATAGATCATTTACTGTATCAGTTTAACTACTGAATCAAAAAATCTCTTAACTGAGTGGAATTTAACAACCCTTATTGTATTATGCTTGGAAGAAGGGTAGCAATAATAGCAACATAACAGGAATAACAACATTGTGGAAAATAGGAAGAACAATATTGTGGAAAATAGGAAGAAAGCTAGCAAACCTGTTCTGCCTGAAGGATTGATTATGCTTATTGTGGAGTATGCTCGGGATAGGATCCCTGACCCAATACCCAAAAGGGTAAAAGGGAAAAGGAAAAGAAATAATGAAGAAGATAAAGAGGAGAAAACCCAGAAGAGGGATAGGAAAAAGAAGAAGAAAAATAGGGAAAGTAGGGAGGACATGGAAGCCCAGATTTCAACCCCTAAAGGGGAGGAGAAGGATTTAAACATCGAAGAGAATGATGATGATCAAGCTAATGAATGGAAACTTCATATTTTAAAATCTAAAACCTTGAAAAAGAGGAAAATGAGGAGAATGTTGAAGGGGAAGAAGAATAGAGAAAAATATTGAAGGAGGAAGGGAGGAGGAGCAGGAAGAAGATAATGTTGAGGAAAAAGAAGACCAAAGCAGTGAAAAGGATAATGCCAGAGACCAGAGGAAAATTAGGGCTGGAATATATAAGAAGACACTGAAGACCAGAGTAGAGAAAATACAAATTCCAGTGGTAAGTCGATAGACAAGGTTACCACTCTGGGTTTTGATTATGATGATCGTATTCAGCAAGTGGTTAATAGTAAAAAGGGTCATGGCATAAATATGGAGAAGTGGATAGCGGATGATATCTAAGAAATGAAAAATTACCTGAAGGCTATGGAGGATACCATGGAGCCCTTATAAATCAGGTTGGAAAAATTGGAAATGAAGTTTTTGATGGAGGTAAAAAGAAATAACTCGGATGAAAGCCTGAAAGCTAAGATCAAATCCATTTTAGAGGAGAAGCTGAAAGACATAAATGACAAGATTAGTTATAATGGGCACATTCTTAGTGAAGTTCTGAAGCACATTAATGAGGGACTTAAAGTCTTATTTATGAACTTGAAGGCTATTTATAATTACTTGGAGAGAAAAATGTTAGAAAATACTACTATCACTATGGCTGATGATGTTGGGAGCTTAGGACTGGGAAATAGAACTAGAAGCAGCCTTAAACATACGCTACTTAAAACCCCAAAGAAGCTAAAAAGTATCAAAGATGTTATCCAAAAGATGGAGGATATGCAAACAGAGGCCGAGAAGGCCACGATGAAGAAAATGTAGCTCCTGGTCGATTGTTGGTAGTTTGTTGATTGTTGTTCTATTTTTTGTTTCCAACTCTATTTTTTTGTCTTTTGGTTTCTTAGCTTGTCAATTGGGGTCATGCCTTTTGTCTCGATGTAGGCTTTCAGTGTATGTTTGGGTTGTTAATGCTTATCCTTTTTTAGAATCTTTTGTAAATGGTTTCGAGGTCCATTCAAAACTTGTATTTACTTCTATAAAAAAAATAGTCCTTATTGTATTGAGATACGCAAGAGTATCAAAAGGTTTTCTTATTGACAGCATAGTGAGTGCTAGGTTAAAAGACAAATTGTTGGTTTTAAATCCTCTAATAAGGTTGTACTTAACAATGTGTATTTTAACCTTTAACAGGGTTGGCTCTTCACCAAGCTCACTTCAGAAGAGTGAAAATATTTTGGATTACCAGTCCCAGGTGGTTTTTCCCATATTGAGTTTCCACGTTAAAATCTATGTGTCAAATGTGTATATGTTTCATTGCATTGATATTTATTTTACACATTATTGAAACTGGATTGGTCGGTTAACACTAAGATTATTTTTTGCTACTCGGTAAAGTACAGAAAAGATAAATAGTATATGTAACATATGAAATTTGGCACAAGAAGGACTCCCTAAATAAGATTTATGTTATGTGGTAAAGCGAGATCCTAAGGCCAAATTTATGTTTTATTACACTTAATTATTATGAAAAAATAGCTTGAGGAACATGTAAGAAATAAATCGATAAGATACCTACCTCATAACACAGTAGATCTAAAAAAAACTCATTTTCTGAGGTTTGTATTGAGTTTCTAGAAAATCTGACAGTTGATCCCAAACTGGAATGCAGAGACGAACAAAACCCAAAAATATTTTTCTTTTCTGATGTCATCTTATGAAAAAGGTCGACCTTGACCCACAAATGTCACCCCTGACCCTATAATGTTGACCCTAACCTACACAGTGTTGACAAAAAATCTATTTGTGGATCTTGGAAGTTCGCTAAAAAGGGTATCCAAATCTGGTCTTAGATCTGTTGTCCTGCACCTGTCACTCCTAAAAATAACACCTGCAAATATCTGAAAAGAGGGATTTTGGGGTGGCTATATAGGGTTTTTCCTTAGTCAAACCCTCATTTTGGTGATCTCCACCTCCACGAATAGCCAAATATAGAATGTAATGTGTGTGTGTATTGATCTCTTGAAAAGAGCTTTTAGACATGCAATATCAAGATCTAACCTTCTAGATTAACAATCCTAACTTAACATGGAAATGAGAAAGCAATGCATAGATTTGAATATGAAAAATAAATCATACCAATCCCCCAAGGCTAAATTATTCCCATCAACTCACAATCCATAATTGCTACCCCATGATGATGTCCTTTTGAATGTTTGAATGTTGTGAAATAGTAGATCTAAAGAGAGAGCCTTCTTGCTTCAATGAAAATCCACCATAGTCTTGTCCTCAAAGTGCTTGATTGAAGATGATGATATATGTCCTCCTAGTATGTTCTTCTATATCATCCTCTTGCTTGCTTGCCTCATCATTCCATCATGTAATCTCCTGATTTCATTTCATGATCAAATGAAGGCAAAAGAGAGTGTTTATATAGAGATTTCAACATAGGCCTCCTAGGGCAATGCAAGGGATTCAAATTTAGATTTCTCCTTGAGTCATGGTCCAATCACATTTCCAACTAAGGAGAAAACATATTAATTCAAATATCAGAGAAGACACTTCTGCATCCAAACTCGGGGACCTATTTTAAGTTTTGGGCCTCGATAAGCTCTAGATTTGAAAGTGGGGACCACCACCTGGCAAAGGTCTATGTTGACCTTGACCCTGACCTAGGTTAGGGTTGACCTTGAGCCTGACCTGAGGTTTCAGGTAGGTCACCATAAAGTTGCAAAAAGGTTTCCAGATCAGCCGGGGACCTAGAAAGGTAGGGGAATAAGCTAGAGTGTTTAAGAAGGCCTAGAGACCTAGAGAGAGAGTAGGATGAGGCCCAGGAGGACCAATACATAGATCCTACCTAGAGAGAAGAGCCATGGAGAGAGAAATCCAAGGGGATCCACAAGATCCTAACCCTAATTTCATCTACACATGTATAATCAAGCATAGATGCAAATCTAATATGCCAACCATACTAAATGAGGGTGCTAAGTCTATCAAAATGGAAGTGCTTCCATTTTAAGATGATACATTTAGCCCCCACTTTAGCTTAGATATGATAATATGTAAATATGCAAGCTAAAGTAAGAGAACATCATAAAGTATAAAAAGGATATAGCTAAGTCCTCAATGCGAAGATCCTACAAGAAACATTAGTATCTGCACCCTGCAACACACGAGGTTAATGAAAATCTAGAGAGCACCTAAGTCTTACTATGATTATATTGAGAAGTATATAGAACCCCTTATGCCCCCCCTGATTTGGCTTACTAATTTATGGAAGGTGAAATAGGGTGATAAGGTGATTACTATATATTGAATATGCAATTTGTTGAAAAAGTCCTTTCCTAAACTACTTAGAAGGGTCCTAAACCTTCCTAAACTGATTTAAGAGGTTAGGTATCTGAATCATGGTTCCAACGCCTCTAACAACACTAAAAATGGAGCTACCAAACTCAAGTTATGATGAAAAGAATAGATGTTTATCTAAATGCATATAAAGGAAAAATTTGAATTTAACCTAAATACTTTCAAATGAAACCCTAGTAAAACCCTAATTTACTATTTATAAATAGGAGAAAGAGACACTTACTATCTCATTCTTACCATTTGTAGGGTTTGGGGAAGGAGATAGGATTCTGAAGAGAGAGGAGTTCCGAGCGAGCCACATGGAGGTCCTGAGGGAGTGCCTAGCCAGCCGACAACCACTGCTTGAGGTATGCTCCTATTTCTAGTACCTTTGATTGAAATTTTGATGTTTTTATAGGGAAGGTCAACCCTAACCTAGTAAGATTGACCCTGACCTAGTAAGGTCAACCCTGACCCATAAAGGTCGACCTTGAATGGGCAGGTTTTGTCCTTTTTGGGGCCAGGTCGACCCTGACCCAAAAAAGTCGACCCTGACTCATAAAGGTTGACCCTAACCCATAAAGGTCAACCTTGACCCAAAAAGGTTGACCTTGACTAGGTTAGGTGGGTACAATAGATTTTTGATGTAGAAGTACTAATATGATCCATACTTGTGCTTGCAGGATCCAGTTTGTCTTTGAGAGCATCCCTTTGGAGGGATACTGTTATCTGTCAGAGGGAGTGTTGCCGAGCTACAGCAGGATGAGATACAGTTATTAAGAGATGTAGTATTATACTAGGTATTAGTCCTACCATAGCTAAGATTCCATCATCCTATTATATCGGCCTTGGTAGAGAGATGGGATGAGGATACATGTTCTTTCCATCTTCCATCAGGAGAGATCACAGTCACATTGGAGGATGTGTATAGGATCTTGCGGCTTCTAATCTGAAGTGAGCCTGTTAGACCAAGAGGACCATGGGGTTCATCTGAGGTTTTTGCAGATATGGAGTACTGTTTGGGATGAGTAGCATAGATCAGGACCCGATTAGATCAGATATCTTTGGCAGCCATACTAGCAGGTCCAACACCCTTGGTACAGAGAGTGATGTTGTCTATACTTGCTTTGGTTGTAGTTCCCAACACAAAGGGTACAATGTTTTTAGTGCCATTCACCCATCTTGTACATAGGATGGAGAGTGATAGGGGTCACTTTCACATGGGGCCGCAGTATGTTAGCTTGTCTTTATCATGATCTGAGTCAGTTGGTGAGGTGCCAGCGGGAGAGTCTGACGGTGTGCACCCTGCTACAGGTTTGGATGTTTGAGCATTATACATGTACACGACCACAGGGTACTCCTATGATGGTAGATGCGAGCACACCTAGAGCCTTTGCATATCCACTGGCAGATGTTTGGCAGCATAGAGATATCCTATTTTGGAGGGTATGCTTTGACTGTATCCCAGGTACAGATGTGATATGGAGACCTTACTATGAGATGGTAGAGTGGCCAGATACTTGACATCAGTTGAGACACTCACAGTAGTGTAAGTTGTTGGAAGGTCCAACTAATCATGTCATGATGCCATATTATTATGATAAAGTGATGAGATAGTTTGGTTTGGTACAGGGGGTTCCTCGTATAGTACCTTAATATGCATATCCTATGAGATACTATCAAAGACCCAGTGCCATACGTCGACCGATAGTAGCTGATATTGTGGATAGTGAGATGGATGAGACTGAGGATATAGAGGTAGCCATTGAGATATCCTATGCTGGTGTTAGCAGAGAGTATATCAGATATTGGATTTTATAGGGTACCCATCCTATCTTCCCCAATGACTACCCCACAGGTGATCCAGGTCCTTCAGAGAGGAATCACCGAGGAGATGACATACTAGTAGGAGAGGAGGAGGAGGATCAAAGAGATGAGGAGGAACCTCCCCTTGGGGGAGATCCTATGGAGGAGGAGAGAGTAGAGGAAGAAAAAACAGAGATGCCCCCAGGTCATGGTACAGACATCGGTGATCATCCAGTCTATGTTACACCCCTGAGATTGCAACGACCTCGTCGAGCACATACAGAGACACCACCACCGAGACCCATACAAAGTGAGCGAGGGGAGAGTAGTCAATCCATGCCCCCACAATCTAGACCTTTTAGTGATGTCCAGGATGGAGATCCAGGTATGATATAGCTTTAGAATTTCTTTGAATAATGATTTTATCTAAGAAGAAGAAATTTAGTAAGCTTTACTTTTTGAATTTTGCAGGAAGTGTAGCGGAGTGGAGGATCTTTATATCCAAGGTTTTGAAGGATACATGTATATCCTACCACTTTCCAGCTAGTGAGAGAGAGTCTCATGAAGGACAAAGGGATCCCAAAAGACATGCAGATATCTTCCTGAGTGTGTGGTGAGAGTTGAGGTTATGCAAGGAGAGGGAAGAGAAATTGATGGCTAACATGCAGAGAGCTCATGAGTGGATCCAGGAGATGTGCATATCAAGGAGTCACACATGGACTACCATTCTGAGATCCTTAGCCTCATACCATAGATCTGAGAGATCTAGGAGCCACTGACCTTCAGTGTATCGTGATAGATATTGATAGATATGGCACTTTATGCCACATATGCTTTGGATTCAAAAAAGTTTTATTTATAAAGAAAACTTTGTTCTGGAACAATTAGTTCTATGGTTGATTACTTTTTTGCTTTCATCAATGCATAAAACTTAATAAAAGAAAGAGGAAAGGAAAATTGTATGAATGCATTCTAAATTACATAGCTTATAAAATAATTATTCTATAGGGAACACATACACACATAAATAAATGATGATTTAAGGATAATAATGTTTGAGATGGATGATATTAATAGGTTCCCTAAGAGGAACGCCATTCGTATCAATGATTTTATAAGCACCTGAAGTAAAATCCTCAATTACTACAAAGGGTCCAAGCCAATTTTCCTTTTTCACCAGGTAAAGCATTCACATTTCTTTGATTCTCATATAAGACTAAATCACCCACCGAGAATGACCGTTCAATCACTTTATGATTATATTATTTTTGGAGTGATTTATGATAAGCTTTAATGTGTTCCAAAAGAATTTATTCTTTGTTCGTCTAACATTTCTAATTCTTGTAATTGTTGTTCCTGAAAAGTATCTTTATCAATGATCCCATGAAATGAAACACACAAAGATGGTATTTCTAATTCCAAAGGCATGATAGCATCAGTCCCATAAAAAAGATTACAAGGTGAAGTGCCAGTGGCTGTATGAACACTAGTCCTATAAGCCCATAAGGCATAAGTAAGTTGTGTATGCCAATCTTTCACATGTTTTTTGACTATTTTCTTTAATATTTGTTCAATAACCTTGTTTGATGTTTCAGCTTGACCATTATATTGAGGGTAGTAAGGAGTAGAAAATCTATGTTGTATATGATATTTCTCCATGAATTTTGTGACTTCTTTGTTCTTAAAAGATGTACCATTATCTGAAACTATCGTTGAAGGAATACCAAATCATGCTATAATATGATTAAGGATAAAATCACAAATGACATCTGTAGTAGTAGAGTGAAGAGGGGTAGCTTCTACCCATTTTGTAAAATAATCCATAGCCATGAGAATGTACATATGTCCTTGAGAAGAAGCTGGTGAGATTTTTCCAATAAGGTCAAAACCCCAAATACTAAAAGGCCATGGAGCAACTTGATTACGAAGCTCATGAGTAGGAGCCTGAATTAAATTGCCATGTTGTTGACACTAAGGACACTTTTTGACAAATGTGAAAGAATCTTGTGTTGGAGATTTGATTCTGAACAGTTGATTGATTGTATGTTTGTCATTGATGACAACATATAATACATAGCAGTACTTCTATATGTACTTATCCATATGATTACATGAAGACTAGCGTGGATAGATACATGTTTTTGGCATGTTTACTATGCTATATTCATACACGTAGACCCAGATATAAAGTTTTAGTAAAGATATGTAATTCTATTATTGACGGTTATAGTTCTGGAGGAATAACGGTTTAAGGCTAACGTATGTAACATGTTGATTGAGTTGCACCTATCTTTAGGATATGCGTGTGTATATTCATGATGAGTTATGAGTTTTTGATATTAATCTACATGCGCCAAATGTATTTCAAGAAGATTACAAAGTTATGGTTAAATTGATGAAGCTGACTTAGTGAAGAGACACGTCTATTTAGTTAGTACTTGCACAGTAGTAATTATGCTTGCGCACTTAGTAGAGCCGACAAGGATGTTAAGAAGAGTTGTCCTACAGGTCCCATGATCACATAGTTGGTGTATGTACTTATGGAAGGTCATTTGTAATAAGAAGAGTTGCGAAAGCCAGAGATTAGAAAAGCAGAGCAGAGTGTTAAAGCAGCAGAGCTATATTTATCATATGTTGATAATATAGATATTGAAGTTGAAGCTTTCAAAATATAGAGAAGATTGTTGTAGTGCTTTACAAGAGGTTAAAGCATTGGCACACAAAAGGAACTGATCAGACAAGCAGTGTCACAAATATTAGTTCACCTTGTTGATACAGTGTGTGTCAAATAACCAAAAGGTTGTAGCCTTCACCACTTGGACAATGAGTCCTCCACCCCTAACAGGGTTATTGTAAAAGACTCCTAATAGGGTCCGACCCTTAACCAGGTCACTATACTACTGCATTGTAATGTACAACTCCTAACAGGGTTGGAAGATCTTTTAACAGGGATCACTATAAACAGTATAGTTCTTTGTGGGTACTAATTCCCATGAGGTTTTTACCATTTGGTTTCCCTGTAACCAAATTGATGTGTTGTGTAATGTGTTATCTATATGTGCATTTACTTTGTATCAATCTGGATTAATAAGTTTAAGATAAAGATTTAAAGTTGCTGATAACTGATTCAACCCCCCCCTCTTAGTTATCCCTGAAGTATTCTAACATCTTGTTCCATTGTTTTCCAGTAGTATCCCATTCTGAGGAGTTTATTGACTAAAGATTCCCCACCAAAATGTCCCCCACAAGAACCAAAGTGAGCTTCAGTTAAAGCTACAGGTACTTCAGTTTTGTTAAGACATCTCAATAGTAAACCATTGTAAGAATGTTTATAAAGTGTTTCTCCTAAAATAATATAACGGGCTGCAAGCTTTCTAATACGATTACGTGTGTTCCATGTTGCTGATTATAGGAAAGTATTATCTTTCAAAAAATGAAAAATATGTGAATACCATTCATCTAAATGCAAATTACAACAATCCATAGTAATCCTATCAAAAATTACAGGGATTTTAAGAGTGTGTATAGTAAATTGAAATTCTTCCTTGTTATTCTCAAGGCAAATTAGAGAAGCTGCACTTGCCATGGCATCCTTATGTTGATTATCTTTCCTAGGTAAAGTTTGAATTGTATAAGGAGAAAATTGTGACAGAATGTCCAAAGTCAAATCGTGATATTGTGCCATCTTATCATTCTTAGTTTGATAACCTCCTTTGATTTGTTCCACAATCAATTGCGAATACCTGTAAATTTCTAAATTTTTACTCTGTAGAAATAAAGCTGCCCGTAAACTGGCAATAAGAGCTTCATACTCCACAATATTGTTAGTACAAGGAAAAGTTAATTTATATGACATAGGGATCAGTTTCTTCGTAGGAGGGATCAAGATAATGCCCACCCCAGAGCCTGTCTTACATCTAGAGCCATCAAAATATAACTCCCAAATATCATATTGTTTGATTGCAAGTATATTCTCATCGGGGAATTCTACTGAGGTAATAGTTGTATTAGAATAAGGACAAGGAGCTTCAGCTAAATAATCTGTTGAAGCTTGTCCTTTAATTGATTTTTGAAGAATAAAATTAAGATCAAATTCTGTGAGCAACATTACCCATTTTGCTAATCGACAAGAGAGATCAATTTTTGAGAACAGGTGTTTTAAAGGATCAAATTTAACAATCACATTGACTTCAACTTTGAGTAAATAATGTCGGAGTTCTTGATAGGCATAAACTAAAGCCAAGAATTGTTGTTCTAGTTGAGTATACTATGTTTCATAATCCAACAAGGTTCGACTAATATAGTATACTGGTCTTTCCTTTCCCTCATTATCATGTTGAGCCAACAATGCACTCACAACATTAGATGTAGCAGAAGTATATAGATAAAAGGGTTTATTGAATTTATCAGGTTTTAAGATAGGAGGATTAGCAAGATATTATTTAAATTGCTCAAAAAACTTCTTTCATTCTTGGTTCCAAGAAAAAGTAGTATCTTTTCTAAGTAAAGAAGTAAAAGGAACAGTCCTATCAGCCAAGTTAGAAACAAAGCGACGAATAGATTTTATTTTACCTTGTAAACTGTGTAATTGAGAAATATTCTTAGGAGGAGGCATGTTAACAATAGAATCAATCTTCTCAGTATCAACTTCTATGCCTCACTTGGAAATAATAAATCCTAATAATTTTCTAGAATCAACTCCAAAAGCACATTTCTTAGGATTTAACCTCATGTTATAATTCCTAATTCTTTCAAATATTTGTCTTAAAATGAAAACATGATCTTTTCTTTGTATAGACTTTGCCAAGATATCATCCACGCAATCTTCCAAAATCTTATGAATGTAATCATGAAAAATCAAAGTCATGGCACGTTGATAAGTAGCTCTCGCATTTCTTAATCCAAAAGGTATCATGACCCAATAGAATTTCCCCCAAGGTGTAATAAATGCAGTTTTAAGTTGATCCTCAATGGGAATAAAGATTTGGTTATAACCTGAAAATCCATCCATAAAAGACAATAATGCATGACCCGCTATTGAATCCACAATCATGTCAATATTAGGTAGTGGGAAGTCATCTTTTAAGGATGCTTTGTTTAAATCATGAAAATCAGTGCACATTCATATTTTGTTTCCTCCTTTAGAAATAGCCACAATATTGGAAATCCATTCAGAATAATCAATAGAGCAGATGAATCCTGCACCTAGTAATTTTTCAATTTCAGCTTTTACTAGTAAAGCGATGCTAGGATTCATGTTATGAATCTTTTGTTTCACAGGTTTAGCATTGGGCTTAAGGACAATATTGTGAGTGACAATTTTGGGGTCTATACCTGGCATATCTGAATATGTCCAAGCGAAGATGTCTTTATATTCAAGCAAGAGAGAAACCAATTGATCATGCTCATCTTGACTCAAACACTTCCCAATTTTGATTTTCCTTTCAACATCATTCTCATCCACTTGAATGTAAATGGTCTTAGTTATTAATAAGTTACTTTGCGTAGGAGCATCTATTAGTAAAGGGGAAATATCTGATTCCTCATTTTTTTTGAAATAGGCTTCACTGTTGAGGCAATACTGTTTTCTTCTTTTATGATGAAATTTAGGTAGATCTTGATAAGCTCCTAAAAAGTCAGCAAGAGCTTCATCCTCAAGAAAGATCTCCAATCTAGGCTTTTGATCCATGTCCAGGAGAAGCAGATTAACCAATTTCAAATGTCCACCACAAATATGATTAACATTAAGAGGGAAAACTGATGGTTGCCTATAAGGATTAAACCCTAACCCATAAGTGTAATCACCACCTTCATTACCTAGGGGTACTTGTATACCTTGTTTGTACTTACCACAACCTTTCCCATTAAATCCAAGTTTCTTGAGTAAATGGTAACCAGAACTGTACCTGTCGGCCATATTGGATTGAGTTAAAGGAGCGGCATATGTCACAATGTCATAGCAATCTAGTTTTATTGTCTCAATTGTTTCATCATGAGAAGAAGCAACAAAGTTACTTTTTAATGCCTCAGAAAGGGGAGAGGGAATAAAAACTTGTTTTTCAAACTCAGTCTATTCTTTCATCCATTCTAAATATGATACTCTATATTCTCCTATGAAAGTAGGATTAAAATCCAATGTTTCCCAATCATCTTCTGCCAAGGAGGAAGATGGAATCTTATCTTGTTTTACCTCAAGTGGTTGTTCAAGTTGTTTGACTGGTTGTATAGGCTCAGGAACCTTAGCATATTCTGTGTTTAAGCGGGGATTGGGTTCATCATCTGCATGTAGTGTGTACATTAGATTGTTGTATATGAACCTAACCTTGTGATGAAGAGTAGAAGGAATCGCATGGATAGTATGTAACCAAGGTCTTCCTAATAGAACGTTATAATTGAGTGGTCCAGGCATAACATGGATAGGGGTAGAAAGAAGCATAGGACAAACTTTAATGGGTAGCGTAATAATTCCCAAAGTTTTCTTTGCAATATTATCAAATCCATGAATAGGAATACTATCTGGTTGAATGGTTGTAAGATCGGCTTTAATTGCCTTAAGCATATCCATGCTACAAACATTAAGCCTAGATCCATTATCAATCAATGTTCTGCGAATGATACTCAAATTAATAGAGACAACAACCATAAGGGCATCATATTGATTTTGCACCTCAATGGTAGGTAAATCTTTATTAGAAAATAAAATTGGAGGTATAGAAGGCATAGTATGCATGCACTCCAGAAATGAATTAATTTTCTCTTGATTAGGAGGTGTAGCAGGGAGAGTGGATAAAGCTTTTTGCAATGCCTCATGGTATGTAGGAGAAGTTTAAAGTAATTCCCATAAAGATATCTTAGCCAGAGTAGCTCGTAACTATTCCACTAAGTCATATTCCTTAAAGGAAGAGGGTAACCTAGGTGCTTGAGGAAGCATGGGTTGAGAAGGAGGTAAAGTTCCTGGGATAGTAGGTTGAGGATTATTTCAGGTGCGATAAGCATGCGAAATGGAATCCGTGTTATCTAAGAAATCCAAGGGATCTCTGGGTTTTCCCTTAATAGTTATTCAAGGACATCCTTTTACCATCATCAAAGGTTTAGGGAATATCACTTTAGATGCCTCGATGTTGCAAATAGAGGAATATGAAGGTAACCATGCATACACTCTATGGTAAAAGTCAATTGAAGAGGTTGTGGAGGAGGATGAAATAGGAACCGGATCCATGGGGATCTCATTCAAACCATTGGCATTCTCACTTCCATGTACCTCATTAAGGGATCTATCCTTTTGTACAACAAAATCCTCATCAAAGTATTCAAAACAAACATCATACATGTTGAACACAAGAAAACACTACAAGCATGTAAAATGTAAATGTTTTTGTATTTTTAAAGAAATTTTGTGATTTTTATGAATTTTGCAATATAAATGCAAGAGCATAAAAGAAAGTCTATTTCTATATGCATGCAAGATCTAATATGAAATGTAAATCTAACACCAAGGAAAAGAAAGAGTTGTCTATCTCAGGTTCACCAAAATGTAACATATGAAATTTGGCACAAGAAGGACTCCCTAAATAAGATTTGTGTAATGTGGTAAAGCGAGATCCTAAGGCCAAATTTATGTTTTATTACACTTAATTATTATGAAAAAATAGATTGAGGAACATGTAAGAAATAAATGGATAAGACACCTACCTCAGAACATAGTAGATCTGGAAAAACTCATTTTCTGAGGTCTGTATTGAGTTTCTGGAAATTCTAACAGTTGATCCCAAACCGGAACGCAGAGACAAACAAAACCTAGAAATATTTTTCTGTTTTGATGTTGTCTTATGAAAAAGGTCACCCTTGAACCACAAATGTCACCCCTAACCCAATAATGTTGACCCTGACCTACACAGTGTCGACAGAAAATATATTTGCGGATCTCAAAAGTTCGCTGAAAAGGGTATCCAAATCTTGTCTCAGATCTGTTGTCCTGCACCTGTAACTCACAAAAATAACACCTGCAAATATCTAAAAAGAGGGATTTTGGGGTGGATATATAGGTTTTTTCCTTAGTCAAACCCCCATTTTGGTGATCTCCACCTCCACGAATAGCCGAATATAGAATGTAATGTGTGTGTGTATTGATCTCTTGAAAAGAGCTTTTAGACATGCAATATCAAGATCTAACCTTCTAGATTAACAATCCTAACATAACATGGAAATGAGAAAGCAATGCATATATTTGAATATGACAAAGAAAGAATACCAAGCCCCCAAGGCTAAAGTATTCCCATCAACTCACAATCTGTAATTGCTACCCCATGACGATGTCCTTTTGAATGTTTGAATGTTGTGAAATAGTAGATCTAAAGAGAGAGCCTTCTTGCTTCAATGAAAATCCACCATAGTCTTGTCCTCAAAGTGCCTAATTGAAGATGATGATATATGTTCTTCTATATCATCCTCTTTCTTTCTTGCCTCATCATTCCATCATGTAATCTCCCGATTTCGTTTCATGATCAAATGAAGGCAAAAGAGAGTGTTTATATAGAGATTTCAACATAGGCCTCCTAGGGCAATGCAAGGGATTCAAATTCAGATTTATCCTTGAATCATGGTCCAATCACATTTTCCAACTAAGGAGAAAACATATTAATTCAAATATCAGAGAAGACACTTCCGCATCCAAACTCGGGGACCTATTTTAAGTTTCAGGCCCCGATAAGCTCTAGATTTGAAAGCGGGGACCACCACCTGGCAAAGGTCTATGTCAACCTCGACCCTGACCTAGGTTAGGGTCAACCTTGACCCTAACCTGAGGTTTTAGGTAGGTCACTAGAAAGTTGTAGAAAGGTTTCCAGATCAGCTGGGGACCTAGAAAGGTAGGGGAATGAGCCAGAGTGCTTAAGAAGGCCTAGAGGCCCAAAGAGAGAGTAGGATGAGGTCCAGGAGGACCAATACATAGATTCTTCCTAGAGAGAAGAGCCATGGAGAGAGAAATCCAAGGGGATCCACAAGATCCTAACCCTAATTTCATCTACACATGTATAATCAAGCACATATGCAAATCTAATATGCCAACCATACTAAATGAGGGTGCTAAGTCTATCAAAATGGAAGTGCTTCCATTTTAAGATGATGCAGTATATATTATCGAGCAGTTTATATTTGTTAATATTATGGCATACATCTTGTTGAAATTCGGACTGTAAGATAACTGAAGGTATTATGTTTGAGAGATAAATTTTTTGGTTGGAACTTTTAGAATAATTGTTAAGGCCACTGATTCACCCCCCCCCCTCTTAGTTATTCTAAAAAGTTTTAGTATAAAATATTCATCCAAAAAAAAGGAAATAGATTTCCTCAGAGGTCACATGGTCTCATTTTTGGATTAGGAGATCTACAGAGGGAGATAATTATTTATTTTCATCATATAATAAATCTTCCTTGCATGCACGAGTTCAAGGAATGAGGGTCATCTTCACATTGCCCTGCAATATTTTGTTTATTCAAAGGAATTCTCACAAGCATATATCCCACATTGGTCATACTGGGGAAGGGTTTAATGTCTTTATTCATTAACCATAGAAAGGAAGTTCCAAAATGCATGCCCCTTTTGGCAAGAAATTCACACGCAATGTGGTAAGTTGGTCGTAGACATGGATATTTTGTGCGTTTGTCTCCATAAGGTGATCACTTGGAAGAATTGGTAGCAAATTAGAGAACGCCACCTGGGAGGTTGAGAATGATGATATGGCAAGGGGATATGTGGAAGATAGGTGTCATCTCATCATGAATTCACAAGGTAATGGAGCAGTCAATAAGTGGATTTACAATTTTGCACAAGAGTGATGCATGGAAAACAAAAGGGAGATTGCAACCTCGCAAGGTGGACTGATGGTTAGTGGTGGCGGCTGCAAACTTGAGAGTTTTTAAAAGAAATTTTTGTCTCAATGTTGCAACTCATATTGACAGTTAGTAGAAGGAATTGTGAATGTGCGATAAAACTAGAAGGTGTCGATGTCATAATATCGTAGAAGTTTGTAACATCTAAGATAATATGTTGCGATATTGAGGCAAATAGAGAATGTCAAATCGCAGGGTCACAAGGTTATGATATGGTTAGGAAATTTTCTTGCAAAGTTGTGATAGCTTGTCACGTGTCTATGATTGTTAAGGATAAGGGAGAGCTGGCACAATCTTAGTGTTGAGATGATAAACAAGTGGAGTCATGGACTTTTGATATTTTATCATGTGGTAGGGGTGGCCATATGACAGTCAAGGCAATATTGACCAGGGTCATAAATATTTTTTGGCTCTATTATTTCATTGATGGACCTTTCTTTATTTAAGGCAGGTTGCCAAAAATGGATATAAGGGTAGGTTGCTAGAAATGGATAAGCACGTCAGGGAACCCCTGTTGAAATTTTTATTTGATAAGACATGCACAAGGAACAAGGAATATTTGGCAGATTGAATCTTCAGAAGATCATGGTGTGTTCAGTAAGAATTATTATGGACTCTTATATTTTTTTGACTGTTTACTGCTATACACATTATAGTTTCAAACATTGAAAGGTGATTATCAAGTACATTCTACAGAAGTGAAATAGGATTTGAAGGCTATAAGTATGACCTTTCCATGGCTCATTTTCCCAGATGTTAGCAAAAATGGATATTGTTGAGGATAAGAAGAATCTCTAGATATAAATGTAGAAAGAATATTGGGATTAATCACATGGAGTGGAATACATAGTAGCTAAAGGGATATTAAAATGAAGGTGGGTAGTTAAAGGGATATTAAAAGGTGAACTATATTGCAAACTCACAATTCATGAGAGTGACACCTTTTATATACCCTTTGACTCATATATACTATTTATTTGGCTACAAAAGAGAACAAGGAGATGTCAAGACCTCAGGTATTTCTTTATGGATTAATTTTAGAATATTTTTATGCCCTTGGAAGAGCTTTGTTGAGAACTTTGCAGCTTCATTTCTTTGATACTGTATTCATGAACTGTATTATATTGGCATGGCTCTAGTGTTTGTTTCTCCTGATAGTGACATTATTGTTAATAACTGATTCAGATAATGCGTACTAGAATTATTTAAGGGAGAAATATATCCTATATAGAATTATTCTTAAGTTACCTTTCTATCAAGCATATCAATTCTTTTTCAATAGTTCAAGTTGAAAGTACAAAGGATTAGTTACGTTGGAGGAAGAGTTTTTGTCTTCTCCTGGTGTTTTATGTTGTGTAGTTTGAATTATGTGATAGGTGTTTTTCCTTGGCCTGAAGCTTGTGTCTCCCTTGTTCTTATAAAAGGGGATTTCAAGGTCATGGAAAAGGGTTCTAATTTTATGATCCCAGTAGCAAGTTTCAGCTAAAAGTTAGCAGCAATGTAATTTCTTTCCATAGATGAATTTAATTGAATTTGTGTTAATTCTTGTGAAGGTTTTGTTTGAGTTTATCATGGAGGAATTTTGAGTCTTTGATGAGGTATCACTTTATGGTATTTCCTCTGGATAATATGATATTCCATTTAAAATTTGTTGTATCATGATGTCATGATATTTTTTTAATTCTATAGTTGAAATTTTATATTGGCCTTGTTTGTTAGCATGGATTAATTGGTGGATGCTCATGGAGACCAGAGATACTTGAGTGAGGCTGAGTGATCTCTTATTTATGGGATTGTTTGTTGATATGGTTACACTTTAATGATAAATTTAGTTGAAAGATCAAGGAGCCTACACCTAATTATCAATGTGAATACAATATAGACCTAAATAGAGTATTATCATTTATTGTAATCTTGTGTTTCTTGGTGTTGTGTGCACATGCCAATTTTGTATCCCACTCTTGGTCTACTTGATAGGTGAATGGTTTGATAGGTATTTATCACCTAATTATCATATACCTTGTTTATTTTTGTACCTTTCCTTCTCATTAGTCCTAAAATTTAATTTTGAGGGACTTGTTAAAAACAAGATGAATGATTTTATGAATTTTGTTGTTCTACTTGTTCTGGTTTTGAGTTTTTTTTGTTTTTTTTTTATCGGTAAAAGGTCATAGCCAAAATTTTATTAATAAATTAAAATTACAAATCTCCATTCTCTGTGAGCACTGGTAGGAAAGAATGGATAAGAAAACCTCCAGTCTAGCCTGGGACCAAGGTCCATATCAGTATTTACATAAATTTATGAGGGCATTCCCTCATTTACAACAAAATGGAACTATCCATTTTGTTTGTGAACATATACATATATATTCTATTTAAAGTACATTCTTCAACTTCCATTTGGTATATTTTAGGCCTTGTTCTGATCGATCCTTTTGATATGTGGTATCTCCATTTTCACTGATTGTACCAGTGTCCTCTGAATCAGGTCTTTTCCAATCTACGTTTGTGGCTAACCTTATACTCTGGTTCTTTATCCATACATGTTCCTGCATGGCCTTTCTTTATACACATACTTACATCCTCCTATATTAGCTTTTTTAAAAATAAAAATGTTAACCCCTTTGAGTGTATAAGGTCAGTCCATATTCACAAGTCCATTTCATATACCAGTATTATCTGTAACTCTATTCATTGTTAATAAATCCTTTTAAAGTCTATGAATTCCTACTTATACCCATCTCAATATTTAATTGTGTGTATATATATATA
>MU224858.1:8218458-8230360 GCA_018584345.1 Thuja plicata
TATATATATATATATATATATATAGAGAGAGAGAGAGAGAGAGAGAGAGTCAATATATTTCTAGACTTGTTTATGCTCTTCTATTAGATTTATTATGAGAAACTTCCATGGTAAGGATAAGTATCATTACTCTATAATTTCCATCTATACTATTTTGAAAAATTAAAGGCACCATTCTAAAGATCTATGATCTATTATTACTTATTACATATTACAGAGTTATTCCATCCTTATTTTGGAAGAACAAAATTCTAAAAAATGTATTCCATATATATCTAGTCTATTCTTCTTATTCATCAACTATGCTTTGTTTTACTCATGCATATTAAATCATTCAGAAAGGGAAGAGATTATTAATATAGTATAGCATTCAAAAACCCAAACTTACTCTGCCAGGAATCATAATATTATCACATGGCTTCCATACTATTGGGTCTTATCATACTTTTGAAACAATAACATAAAAACCTATCTGAATAGGTATGATCTCTTCTACCTAATCTTCTCTAAATATGGATGCATTGTCTATTCCTTCTGAAATCTCATATATATTTTTCTGCGTGTGTTTACCTGTACCTGTTCAAGTCGATCTTCAATCTTTACTTCAGTGCTAATTTATTAATATTTTTAAAGACAAATCCTAATAAATGAGACATAGATATCCTAATAAGCTCTTACCTGAGATCAATCCATAATGATATGTTTTGACTTCAAAATTAGAGATTATCAAGATACCTTTATCTGAAATTTCCTATGATTTACCCTTTGTGCTCTTTGGTATATCGTTCTCTATTAATAAAGCAGAACCTAATGTTAACAGTTCTTTAGTTTTAAAATGAAATATTCCTTCTTCCATTTGTCCCATCCATATTCTCTGTGATTACTGAAACATGAATATATTGTCAGAATTATTGCTATCTTTGTTACCTACCTTATTTTTCTATAATTAACCTCTAATCAAATTTATATTGCCACTGCATGTTCTATTTTTGTAATTCTTTTGTTTTTCAGATTTGCAGAGTATTTTTGGGGAGTGTCATATTTTATCTATGCATCTGTCTTTCATCTGTTGTTATGTTCTACTTTGTTTTCTTCCCTATTTTTAGCCCCAGCTAGTTCAAATTATCATCATAGTACTTGCATATTCATATTCCTTCCTGAATGAGTTAATATGCATCTTCGTGGGAAACAGTACGTTCTGTAAATAGAAGCATGTTTTTTAAATACATAACCAAGGATCCATAAATATATGTGTGTGTGTGTGTGTGTGTGTGTGTGTGTGTATTATTTCTAACTGGATAAATGTTCTTCCTGCTACTGAAATCTGGTAAATAAATTCTTAGCATATAATGTTCATATTGACATTATATTATAATTTTCATAGTATCTTTAACTGTTGTACTTCTAATCACAATATAACTCTTCAACCTATGCTATCTATCATTCACTATTAAACTTAAAAGGAGCATATCTAGGTGTATATCAGTTTTATATCCTTCTTTTAAGAGAAAGAAACCTTCATATATTTTTCTTGATGTCTCACTCCTTTTGTTTGATGATCATTATTTCATTGTATGTTCCCTCCTCATGCCTTTGTCCATCTTTGGCTATCGGATTTCTACTTAGCCATCCTTTTTTGATGAAGATTGGTGGGTTGCTTTATATCTGCTTCATATCAAGTTGCTCGACCGTAGGAGGAATACTAAATCCCTCTGCCTCAAAATATTGTATAAGCCATTTGGGCTCTATTACCTTCCTCACATGTTTCCATGTTATTAGAAAGTGGATATTTCTTTTCACCTGTTCCCATTTATTATCGAAGATTTTAATATCTTTAAACATTAGGCATGGCCTATGTTTTACTCTGCCATCATGTTCCAAAATCCCTATAGCTACATTCATGTAATATTATGGGTATGGAACCATTTGACTAAAATTTATACTATTGACTACTTCCTCCCAACCCCCCAGAATTTTACTAATGAACACTTTCCTACCCAGTTCTATAGTTTATGCCTTTGTATTCCCTGCTCTCAATATGCAAGATATGAAAACTCTGACAATGTCACCATTAGTGCGCATTGTAAAGATGTAATCATAATTTGCATCCCTTATGACCCATTCCATGAGCCTTCTAGCCAAGTCATCCATGGGATTAAGAATTTTGTTCCATCATTCTGGCGTAATTTTACCCATAAAAGCCATGTCCCGAGACAATTTAATGTGAAACATACACACATTGGTAAACATCTCTGTGAAATGCCTTTAGTCTATACCTTGAAACTAGAGTACCAAATTTCTCACCTCTTTATCATTGAGCTCTTGTTTATGTCAGTATTAATGTCAGTTTCTATGTTCTCTTTATAGTCTTTGTGTGATTTCTATCACAACTTAACTAAATTTAATTCTCTTTCTACTTCTAAGCTCTAGTACTTTCATTTGTTTCTTAATAGTTGCTACTTAGTTGTCATCATAATTTCTAATTTTGATCGGCAATGTGGAGTTATTTCAATTTCATTGATTAATGATTCTATTCTCATTGTGTGGTTCTTATGCCTTAATGTTTTCTCGAGGATGGAATAATGATTTCCTAAATCATTATTCCATAATCCTTATCATTACTTTTAAATAAACTTGCATAAAGTTGTGATGCTAACATTTAACATCTATAATGCAAAAATAAATCTACTTATGACTTCTCACCTATATTAAACATATCCATATATAAATATGTGGGTATATCTCATATTAACACATGCATACATCCAATATATTTGTTAAATCATAACTTTTTATTCATTTTTCATTATACATGTAAAATTAATTGATATCTTAAGTGTCATCATGACAGATTTAGTCATGCAAAATTATTATTATTTCTTCTTCAAACAATTCATCATAGTGTATACTTAAACCATTTCATCCTTGATTACATATTTATTAAACCACATAATATATGCCCTTTAAGTTGTGAAGCCCACCGCTGACATTTATAATGAGAAAATGAATCCATTTATAAATTCTCGCCTATATTAAACATATCCATATATAAATATGCAGTTATATCTCATATTAACACATACATATATCCAATATATTCGTTAACTTATACCTGATTATTCATTTTCCCATCATAAATGAAATTCTCATTGATTCCTTGAGTAACATCATAACAAATTTAGTAATACATAATTTATTATTTACTCTTCTTCATATATTTCATCACAGTGAATAATCAAGCCCACTTCATCCTCAATTAAAAATTTACCGAACCACCCAAGTTCTCTGGTAGTTCTGCTATGCATGAAAGTAAACAAAAAGTCTAGATTCCTCATTATGGTTGGCAGCTCTGAAATGTACCTATTCTTGTCTGCAATCATCATTATTGGGAAGGTTTGAGTGCTGCTATTATCTCCCCTATATTTTTGGTAATCTCTTGGTCTTGGGATTGTCAAATCATCTCTAATGCTCACAATTACCTTCCCAAGATCTACCAAATATTTCCTCTTAAATATTTTTCTACATAGTCTCCCAATATCCCTGATGTCAGCATCTACATGTAAGGCTGAGGCAATAAAAATTGCAGGAATGTCTGAGTTTTCCTTGTAGAAATTATCATTTTTGATGTATTCACTTCCTAGAATAATATATACCGCCCTAACAGTTATATCATGGGTAACAGGCATCACCTTTTTAATTCTTTTAAGAGATATCTTCCTATCAAAGGCCAGTTGTGATTTAGTGCATATCAATTTAATAGTTGTAGTCATTAGCCTTCTACCTTGCTAGCCTTATATCAACATGATACCTCTATTCAATATACAATCATTTGTTATTGCTAATGCATAGATGAAACGGTTGGTCTTTTATCTTCCTGTCGTTTCTCATCCCCCGATTTCTTATATCTTTTACTAGTTTATTTAATTATTCCTAATACCTACTACAAGACAAAATTACTTTGTTTCTATGCTACCTTTATATATCTTGTTTGTTTTAATGATTCAATTTTACTTATCCTTAAGTATTTACTTTTATTTTGGGCCTATATTCTATATTTCTTTATCACCCTTTAATTTTACCCTATATATCAAGGTTAGTCCCTTCCATTATTTCTTCATTCCTTCCCTTTGCCCCTCTATTAGCTAAAAGATCGACTGTTTGATTACCTTCTCTATAAGTGTGGTTAATAGTATATTTTTTAAAAATTTTAATATGTTTAAAGCTCTCTTGATCAATCTATTAAGATTCCAATTTTGTGTACCACCTATTCTAATGGCATTAATAATCAATGAAGAGTCACCTTCTGTATCTATTCTTTCTAGGTTCAAACTTTTGCACATCAATAATCCCTTTATTAAGGCAGTCCCTTTAGCTTCATTTTTGGTCGCCACTCCTAATAATGCTGCTTTGGAAGCAATAAATTTCCCTGATTCATCATGAATGTAACATCCTACTCTAGCTTTACCTGGGTTTCCTTTAGAGGCCCCATCAAAGTTTAGTTTTAACCATCCCTCTGTGGGTGGCTTCCATATGCAATTACGTCTTAAGGCCTCCTTATCTACATTACTTTGGCCTATAAAGGGTGAAATATTTAGTCCATACCATAGTTTACATATTTTCTCATCATAGTGTAAAAAAACCATATCTCTTCTACCATTCATATTATGGTTGTTCACAACCTCGACTATACTTCTACTTTGTTTAGCAATTGGTTTAGATCTATTTTTTTACCCTTAAATATCCTTCTATTCCTCTCCTTCCATAATTCCCATATGATTATGGAGGGCGCTATTATTCATATCTTCCCATACAACCCAGATTCCTTTCTGCTTGGCCATGATGTGAGAATATCCACTAGTTTATTAGGTAATGTGGTTTTCCATCGTAGCTTATTAGCCAGCCACATCCAACACTTGTATGAGTAGTCACAATTGGTAAAAATATGTTCAATAGACTCACACTCCTTCTCACAAAAAACACACCTCGATGGACCACTACATCCTATTTTTTGAAACCATTCAGCAGTCAAAATCTTGTGCTGAACTACAACCCAAGTGAACATTCCGACCTTGGGCAGACATTGTTTGCTCCAGCATAGGTCAATAGGTAGTTTTGTCTAGATTTGTTCCCTTTTATTCATAGATTTATAACCACACTTTGTGTTGTATTCCCCATTTTTGGATTTAGCCCATATAATCCTATCAGGATCCTTTGATGGATTAATTTTCCTATTTGAAATAGCTTGTTCCACTTTATTCTTAAAAGTTTCCGATATTCCAAGGTTGTTGAGGGGTTTCCACTTCCATCCTAAGGCTGGGTTGTTTTCCTCTATCTCTACATAATCTTTCACATATATACCCCTTGCTTGTTTAACAACTTCTATTTCTGGGTCATCATTAAGAGCAGTACTAAGAGAAGGACATGCATTCCATGAGTCCTCCCAGAATAATGCTTTGCTTCTATTTCCAATATCCCATGTGATATTTTTTGTACTAATGTTTCAACATTCCAATATGAAATTCCAAATCCTTGATCCTTTGGGAGGGGAGTAGTGTCTGAAAATACTCAACGGGTCTCTTCCATCTAAGTATTTGAATCTAAGAATTTTAACCCACTTTGCCTCTGGATCTTTGTACATTTTCCTGGCTAGTTTAGCTCCTAGAGCCATGTTTTTTTGTTTGATTTTCTTTACATTTATCCCTCCTTCATCTAAAGGTTTGCATATTTTATCCCACACAATTAAAGCTAATCTATTTTTGTCATTTGATCCTTGCCAAAAGAAGTTTTTTAATTTTTTGTTTATATCCTTTTCTATTCCTCTCGGCAAACTAAGACACATCATATGGTAAATAGGTATAGCTGAAAATATTGATTTGATTATTGTGGTTTTCCCAGCACTTGTTAACCATTTTCCTTTCCATGATTTAGCTTTCTTATTAATATTTTCTAAAACCTCACTCCATAAGTTAGTTGATCTGTTACCCTTATCCAAGGGTAGCCCCAAGTATTTGCAAGGAAATTCCCCTATTTTTTATTCTTGTATCATGCATATTCTTTGTTGGTCATCTCTAGAGGTGTTTAGAAAATATATCTCAGGTTTCTCTTTATTTATTTGCTGGCCTGAGGCAGTTGAGTACATATTTAGTACATTCCTAATTGCTTTAGATTCCATAACATTAGCTTGACCAAAGAGGAGGTTGTCATCAACAAATTGTTGATGGGTGCAAGCCTCCATTTCCTTAGTGATCTTTACACCACATATCAAGTTCTTATTCCTTGCTTTAGTTAGTGTTCTGCCTAGGGCATCTTCCACAATGAAAAAGATAAAAGGGGATAGGGGATCACCTTGTCTAATACCCTGTGTAATATTAAAAAAACTAGTAGGGTTACCATTCACCATGATAGACATTTTTGGCCCTGATATGCACTCAAATATTAAGTTAATCCATTGTTTAGAGAAACCAAATGATTCCATATATTTGTATAAAAATCTCCAATCTACCTTATCATAAGCTTTCCTAATATCAAGTTTTATAAGCATGCTTGGATTATGGTTATGTTGGATAGTATGTATGGCTTTTTGAGCTATAATTACCCCATCTAGTATGGACCTACCAGGAATAAAACCATATTGTTCCTCCGAAAAAAGCATAGGTAGGAACAATTTAAGTCTATTTGCTAAGGTTTTAGTTAACAGTTTATATATTGTATTACATAATGATATAGGTCTGTAATCATCCAGACTTCCCAGATTTACTTTTTTCGGTATCAATGCTATAAAGGTATTATTTATTTCTTGGAGAATCTAACCTGAATTTCTCATGCCCTCTAATGTCGCTACTACCTCATCCCCTATGATGTTCCAACATTGTTGATAAAAGAAATTTGGAAACCCATCAGGTCTAGGGGACTTGTTAGGATGAAGTTGTTTCAAATATTTTTCAACTTTGTCTTTGATGAATTTAGCATTCAGTATATTTTTATGCTCTTTTGTAATAATACTGGGTATATTTTTTAGAATCTCATTTTGGGTTGTTCTATTCGATCCTTCCAAATTATTCAACATTCCCTCAAAGTATTTAACTGTCTCCTCTGTAATACATTCTGGACTTTCACGTATGGTCCCATTATCCTTCTTAATACTTGTGATCTTGTTAAAGTTTTGTTTGGCTTTAGAGTTGTTATGAAAAAATTTGGTATTTTTGTCTCCTTCATTTAACCATACTTCCCTAGATCTCTATTTCTAGTATGATTCCTCTTTTGTCAATATATCCTCATACTCACTTAAAAGTTTTTTCTCCTTATTATATGTTTCTATATTCATCGCATCTCTGAGAATAACTTCATTTAAATCTTTTATGTCTTTTTCCAATCCTTCCTTTTGTTCAAATATGTTTCAAAAATGAAATTTGTTCCATTCTATTAATCTATGTTTTAAGTGTTTCAGTTTTGCATTTAGAATGAAGGTTTTAGATCCTTTTAAACTTTTTTCTTTCCACCATTCTTCTATTTTGAGTATACATTCTTCATTTTTAAGCCACATTTTTTAAAATTTGAATGGATTCTTTTTAGGTATTGAATCTTCTACTAATTCCAATTTAATTGGATAATGATCAGATCCTGAATGTGCAACAATATTCGCTTTAATATTAACTTTTAAATTTGTTAGGTCACCAATATGAAGGAATCTGTCTAGTTTTTCAATGATTAGTTTAGAGCTAATTATTTTATTTGACCAAGTATATGAGTCATTGTCTAAGGGGATATCCATTGCATTGATCACTTGTATCCACTCTTTGAATGCTATCATTGTTTGATTTATACTCTTGGAACCCCCTGATTTCTCTCTAATGTCTAAGATTGAGTTAAAGTTCCCTGCTACAAAAATATTCATATTTGGATTTTTTTGAATGAAAGTGTCAATTTTCTGCCATACTATTCTTATCTCATGAAGGAACTTTGGTCCATATATATTAATAATAATAAATTCTAAGTTACTACTAAAGTTCTTGATCTTTGCCGCCATCCATTGGGGGTTAGAAATGATAAAGGTTGGTAAGATAAACCTCAGGTTCCATATAAAGGCTAGTCCTCCAGAAGCACCTACCGATTCTACTCCCTTAATTTCCCATATTCCTAGTTTTCAACTTAAATTAGTGTACCCCTCCTCTCCTAGTTTAGATTCTTGTATTAAATACAAATGTGCCTCTAGATAATTAAGGCTTCTCTTAAGAAGGCATTGTTTGTTAGGGGCATTTAAACCCCTAACATTCCATAGAATTATTTTCATGGCTCCTTGGGAAGGTTCTTCCCCTTCCTTGCATTCATAATAGCCACAATTTTAACTTGTCCTAAAGCTGCTCCATCCTTCTATCTTATTTCCTTAAGGGATTTTCTTCCCCTTTTATTTATCTATTTTGGATACTCTAGATTCTCCTTACCAATAGAAGATATTGCCAAGCCTAGATTCCTTACCTTACTGCCTTCATCTTCATCATTCAGATGATTGTCCATTTCTAAGTTTCCTTCACTGGTAGATTCAATAACTCTAAGAATGACCATATCTTTAGAGTCATTATTTAGTCCTAAGAATTCATTAATTTCTTCAATTTCATTTTCCTCTATATCATCCTTAAATCCACTATTGATATTAGGACTCCTTTGTTCTTTTTGGTTACTAACTTCTACATCACCCACTGTCTGGATAGGGATATATTGTTCATATTGTTCATTATTTAGAATGTCATTCTTGTCTGATTCACTCTTGATTACTGTTATTGCTTACTCATTGATATGGTATTGGAGGATATCTTCTGCTATTATATTTTTATCCATTTTTATTTTTTCCTATTATTTTTCTCAATATCACTAGTGTCTTCATCCGATGAATCAGTCAAATCTTCACTCATACATATTGGTTTCTTATTATGTCTTAAAATATATAGTTCTATCATATTCTGATTCTTGGTTTGAGGTTTACTTATTTTAAATATTGGATTTTTTATTGTCTTTCCAGAGTTTCAGTTCTCTTGGTTTATATATCTATTATCTATCATGACACTTCTATTTTTTCCTATGATTCCAATATTTTCTGTTTGGTTTCCAGATTGCTTTTTGGAAAAATTAACTACATGATTTATATTCATACTATATAAGGTCTTACCTTGAGTCCCCTGTTCCTTAGTTACTTTGGCACAATAAGATTTATTATTAATAGCAAAACCCCCTCCTTCCATAAAGGATACTCCAGGAGTGATATTAATGGAGTTTGGAAATATGGGATACTTACATTCTTCCCCTTTTTCAATGAGACTATTATAGTCTGCCTTAAAAAAACCTTAAGGTCTGTTGTATAATCTATTGTATTATTTTTAATATCTCTACTAGGGTTGAGCCAGATTTTATGCGAAATATTACCATAGAATTTTTCTAAATTAAGCTTATTTGTAATTTGGTTTGCTTTGAATTTGATGTTGCAGGGAAAGGCAATCTTATCCTCAGTCTATATTAGTATTTTAACATCAGATGAGTTAAGTAAATTAAGTTCTAACCCTACCATTATTCCTAATCTTCCTCTAATTTGTGAAATAATCTTACTATGCATAAGTTCTACTGGCATATTTACAATTTTTACCCAAATAGGAACAGAGATGCAGTCAAACATACTATATTTAAAATTTGGTTTCCATTCAATAAATTTGATTTCATGCCCTAAATAATATATATGTTCATCAGATAATACTTTATCCCTAATAGATACATTTTTGCACTCTAGAAAAAAGCAATTATTATTTTAAAAAGTCATACTTACCTGTTCCCTGAGGGATTTGTGGATCCAAACCCTAATATTATTCTCTTCTAGCTCATGACCATACCACTTCCCGTAAATCCTTGAGGCTGCACAGTGATTCCTCAAACCATTCATGAAAGTAAAATCACCTTTGATGGTGATGGGGAGGTCACCTTGCTCTCTGAGACTCCTACTCTTTTCTAGGAATCTCACCAGGAATCCTATTCAATTCAGGACTCTCTAGACTCACCCTTGAGTCTCTTAGGGCTGCTCTCAGACCCTAACNAGAAGGACTATCCTATTCCCTCTTTCCTAGGTTCCCTACCCACCAAAGTGTTTCACTCCTCATCTCATCTTACTCTCCATGACTGAATCAGATTAGTCATGCACCTTTCTCACTCTATCTCCTTTCCCTACAAGTTCCCTAGCCGGACCATCTAGCTCGCCTAGGACTTGTTTCCAACTCTGACTAGTCTCTCCTTAGTTCCAAACACAAACACAAAACAAGAATAAAAATACATGATGGGTACCTTTTGACAGTCACGTCCCATACGCCTGATCATGAGAGTCAAAAGGTATCCATTAAACTGAAATGAACTCAGAATACTACTCTACTGAAGTTTGTACACAACAGAAAATATACAGAACACACAGAACACTCTTCTTTATTGAAAAACTACAAATTACAATGAAATCTCAAATCTACTGTGCTAGCCTGTTCAATCTCTAAGTTCTTCAACCACAACACAATGGTTCTTTTCTCCCTTTTTATCCTCGGCCTATTCTTGTGCTGTAACCGTCTTTAGGTATCCTATCCGCCTGAGGAATCTCAACTGCCTCGGCTCTTCGTCTTCCTTCTGTAACTGTCATCACCATCTTTCTCTGCATGGTCAATGACGTGGATGACATTCTTCTCTATGGCATTCTTTTGGCATTTTCTGACTTTTCAACTCTTTCTCCTTCTGACACGTCAGCACGCTTTATCATTGGACTGGTCTGCTCTTTATCGCATAGTCGCAAATGAAAATCACCTTTTATGTCTTGTTCTGCGACTAAGCGATTACTTGCTCGTCGCGCTCTCGCTATGTCTTTCCCTGACTTGACTTTTCCTCGGTGACTGAGCGATGAGCTCATGTCGCGTACCCGCAATGCATTGTCCCAAGCTATGTTTTATGCTGCGACTGAGCGATGAGCTCAAGTCGCATACTCGCGCTACCTTTTCGTGAACTGCTCCTTGCTCTGCGAGTCTGCAACGCACATTAGTCGCGCACTCACTGCACTTCCATCCGAGCTGTTACTTTCTTAGCGAGTCTGCGATGCACGTCAGTCGCGCACTCGCAACTCTTTTTGACGAGCTGGCCATGTCTCGGCGACTAAGCGATGAGCTCAAGTCGCGCACTCGCCGTGTTGTAACCCGAGCTGTTAATTCCTTTGCGACTGAGCGATGAGCTCCCGTCACGCATTCGCAATGCTTTCATCCGAGCTGAATTTTGCTTTGTGACTGAGCGATACACCGTAGTCGCGCACTCGCCGCGCTTTTCACTTAACCGTCAAGTCACCTGCGACCTTGCGATGCACAAGGTGTCGCTCACTCGCACATCCTACTTAGCTATTTGCTGCTCGGCGACTGAGCGATTAAGTGCTCGTCGCACCGAGTTTTCACTGAATGTGAAATGACTCGCGACTGTGCGATGAGCTCCTCGTCGCATTGTCACGCACTATCTTTTCTGCTAGCCGTCTGCAACTGAGCGACTAGTTCCTCGTCGCGCACTCGCTCACTAATAAACTTAACTCATGACTAGCTCGTGAGTGTGCGATGCATGATTTTTCTGCTCTCCACTGGCTCTACGACTTTGCGACTGAGTGAAGAACTGTTCAGGCTTAATGACAAGGACCGAAAACTAACTGTGATCTTCTCCTTTTGATCACTCAACAAGAATTGCTAGGGTTTGGAGCTAAACCCTAGGGTGCTCTGCACCATACTCCCCCCCTCTGAGAAGGAGAAGTTAAGATGAACTAGTCAGCAGCAATGCCGAGCTAATCCCTTGCTTTCTGCATTCTTCTTCGTCCATCCATGTAGCTTCTGCTTCTGGTAACCCTGACCATTTTATT
>MU224858.1:8235428-8297832 GCA_018584345.1 Thuja plicata
ACTCAGAATACTACTCTACTGAAGTTTGTACACAACAGAAAATATACAGAACACACAGAACACTCTTCTTTATTGAAAAACTGCAAATTACAATGAAATCTCAAATCTACTGTGCTAGCCTGTTCAATCTCTAAGTTCTTCAACCACAACACAATGGTTCTTTTCTCCCTTTTTATCCTCGGCCTATTCTTGTGCTGTAACCATCTTTAGGTTTCCTATCCGCCTGAGGAATCTCAACTGCCTCGGCTCTTCGTCTTCCTTCTGTAACTGTCATCACCATCTTTCTCTGCATGGTCGACGACGTGGATGACATTCTTCTCTGTGGCATTCTTTTGGCATTTTCTGACTTTTCAACTCTTTCTCCTTCTGACACGTTAGCACGCTTTATCATTGGACTGGTCTGCTCTTTATCGCATAGTCGCAAATGAAAATCACCTTTTATGTCTTGTTCTACAACTGAGCGATTACTTGCTCATCGCGCTCTCGCTATGTCTTTCCCTGACTTGACTTTTCCTCGGCGACTGAGCGATGAGCTCATGTCGTGTACCCGCAATGCATTGTCCTGAGCTATGTTTTATGCTGCGACTGAGCGATGAGCTCAAGTCGCATACTCGCGCTACCTTTTCGTGAATTGCTCCTTGCTCTACGAGTCGGCGACGCACATTAGTCGCGCACTCGCTGCACTTCCATCCGAGCTGTTACTTTCTTAGCGAGTCTGCGATGCACGTCAGTCGCGCACTCACAACTCTTTTTGACGAGCTGGCCATGTCTCAGCGACTGAGCGATGAGCTCAAGTCGCGCACTCGCTGTGTTGTAACCCGAGCTATTAATTCCTTCGCGACTGAGCGATGAGCTCTCGTCGCGCATTCGCGATGCTTTCATCCGAGCTGACTTTTGCTTTGCGACTGAGCGATACACCGTAGTCGCGCACTCGCCATGCTTTTCACTTAACCGTCAAGTCACCTACGACCTTGCGATGCACAGGGTGTCGCTCACTCGCACATCCTACTTAGCTGTTTGTTGCTCGGCGACTGAGCGATTAAGCGCTCGTCGTGTTGTCGCACTGGGTTTTCACTGACTATGAAATGACTCGCGATTGTGCGATGAGCTCCTCGTCGCATTATCGCGCACTGTCTTTTCTGATAGCCGTCTGCGACTGAGTGACTAGTTCCTCATCGCGCACTCGCTCACTAATAAACTTAACTCATGACTAGCTTGCGAGTGTGCGATGCATGATTTTTCTGCTCTCCACTGGCTCTGCGACTTTGCGCCTTAGTGAAGAACTGTTCAGGCTTAATGACAAGGACCAAAAAATAACTGTGATCTACTCCTTGTGATCACTCAACAAGAATTGATAGGGTTTGGAGCTAAACCCTAGGGTGCTCTGCACCAGATGGTTAAATCCTCAATAAAATTATTAGGTTTAATTAATATTTTGGGACTTTGGGGCGTCAAAGAGTAAATCCTATCAGAGAGAATATTTTCCGAGTAATGTTTCGCTATGTTCCATCTATGGGGTGGTGTATATATGTTATCTTTCTTAGTTTCTATGTCATTCCCTATCTGAAGATGCCTGAAATGATTAAAGGTAGGAAGCTCAAAATTAGAATCTTGTGGATATATGGTTTGCTTTGTCTTCATATATTTACAGTTTTTGAATCTTTGTGCATTTTGTTAATAAGCCAGAAGCCACTCAAACTCTGTTACCAAATTTTTTCATGGCAATGCCCTAGGGAAAACTCTAAATGGGGAATTTTTTTGGGTTTGTTCATTCCGGCTCTCTCTAAAATTAATGTTCAGCAGTTTCCTATTTAAGAAGGATTTATTATGACTAGCATACCTGGTTCTGTCAAAGAAAAAGAATTGAGCATTCAGATCTTTTACCATTGTGAAGTGCCTAGAGCGCGTCACTACAAAGTCATCCTGTGAGACCATTCTAGGGACCCGTTCATGTTTTACCCATTGGGAATGATCGTTCAGCCCTCTGAAAAAATTGGCCTCCAGATTTTGCAGCGGTATTGTCGACAAACCCCACTATCGAGAATGCCTAAAATTAGGGCAAAGGGGCTACTTTAATTTAGTTAATCGTTCCTACTCTGCCATTTTTTTCATTCTCTATACTAAAAAAGTTTTGGTTTTGAGCTATTGATATAGTTATGAAAAATTATTTAGAGAGGTATGGAAAATGGTATGTGGCTTTGCAAATAATCCCTTTATTGTAGGAATGATTGGTTTGTCTAATCTACCTTTGATATGAGAGGTTTACATCTATTTTTTCATGTTTTGATTTGGTTTGAATGTTAAATATTTATATCCTTTCACTTTGGAGTGTCGAAGGGAATGTTAGTATGGAAAAAGGATATGGTTTGATTTACAGGTACTCTATGTGGCCTTATTCTTCTTCCTAAAAATTTTTATTCATGTGGTTGACTGCAAGAAGAACTTGGGAGAGCTATGGAGACCCATGGTAAGAGAGATATAGAAACAAATTTGTTTGCATAATTTGCATATCATTAAATATTTCCTTGACACTGTGTAATAGAGGAATTAAGCACATCCTCCATTTCAAGTACAATACATAGATATGATATGTGTTTATATACTTAGATTTGACATTAATCATGTACTAGGAGTTTCTAAAGATATGTTTATAGTTATCCTCTTTAATATATTGGTTTGTATGTTTTCATTAGATTAGGGTCTATGAATTATGCCGTTGTGTGAGTCAATCAACCATTTGATTGCAGCGAGATGAATCAAATGTGAAATGTCTATATCCATGAGATTTTTTTACTGTTCATATGGACTTTGTTAGTTATGCTTGTCTATGGTGATTTGTGCATTGGTACGCTACATTGGCACAGGAGAATGTATATACAAATACTTGATGTAGTTTTTGGTTGGTATGTTGATGGCATTAAGTTCTATCTATGATGGTATACCTTGGTTTGAAGTATAGTGAGTTTAGATTAATTCAATGTTTTTGTATTTGTTTTCCAGTGTATATGAGTAAGGCAACTACTCAAAGCCTTTGTTATAATTTAGATCTATTTTTTGTGTTCATGTAAATATTGGTGTAGAATTCAATCAAAGTCGATATGATTCACGTTGGAATACTCTTTTTTCTTATATATATGGCATGGGATGTGTTGATTGTTCAAACTGATTGGCCAAAATAGCCCCCCATGAAATAGCAAATTTTCAATCAATAGAGTAGTGGCCAACTTGACATGATGTGATTAGGGATAAGGAGATAATCAAAATCCTCTACACTTTAGGCTCTGTAAAACCTTGGTGAGTGTACCTAAATTGATACCATTTTGTTCATAACTCCTTTATTAGTGGGTATTACAAAATTGGTGTTCCTTAATACATGAAAACTAACCACATGTATGATCTCATTTGATTTTGGCTATGTTCTTGATTTGATGACATTTAGAAACCTTGAGAACAGATAATTCTAACCCTGAAACTTAAAACTATAAAAAAATGTAACTTAAAATAACATGAAAGGGAAATGCTTATTTTTTATTTTTGGGAGTATGTTGAAGTTACAGAACAAGGGAATATGACTAGTCCATTTCCTAGGGAATATAGAGTCACATATGAAGTAAAATAGTAAAAAGAGATGTGATATATTAACAAAAAAATGTGCATTTCACTTAATTAGTACCTTGTATTATCCAATCTATGACAATGAGTTATAAAATATACTTTCTATCCACATTAAAACCATACAAAATCTCTATGAAAGACTAAAGAATTGTATTCCCTACTTTAGAGAAATCAAAAGCCCATCACACAAATGCAACACAGTACAAAGATGAAATTATAAAGTCCTCAATTATTGATTCCATAAAATAATGGAAACAAATATGGAGACACCTTGAAAACCATTGAATTTTTATTTCATGATGCTCCTGATATTATGCCTTTTTTTCAAAATGTCAACTATCATTAGGAATGACTTATAAACACTTAGAACAGAGACACGCCATATGCATGTTTTACAGACTTGTAGAAAAAATGGAAATTTTTATTGTGGCTTATATGAACTCTTTGGACAAGTAGAAACAAAAAAAATAGAGCCTTAAAAACCCTTTTATAATATGAGGGAGAAGCAAGCTTCAGGCTCTTTACAATTTGATAATTGGCAGTAGGTAATCGCTTGACTACAAGAAGACAAACAACTTTTTTAGTTGCTGACAGAATCAACCATTCCTCTTAATTATTTGTAATTCATAGAATATGTTGATATAATCAAAGATTATCCTAAAAATATTCTACTTATCATGTTGGCAAAGAAATGTGATCACCTGGCAATACCTATTTAAGGCATAAGAACAAAGAGTAGCTCGTGGTGATTTTTCAAGAAATTTGCATTTAGTGCTCAAATTTTCTCAAAATTATCTCAAAATATATTTTCCATGACTAGGGTAAACATTATGATAATATCATATCAAATTTCTACATTCTCAAAGATAAAATAGTAAAATTTACAAAATTTCAAAATTTGGTGGAAGCCAATGGTCACTTCTTTGTTTAAAAATTCAAAAATGCATTGTATGATGACATGGGAAACTAAAATTTATTACAAAGAATTATATTCTCCATCATAATTTTTAATGTCTTGTAGATTCCTCTAATAGTCCTCATCATTGACTTTGATTCTTTCAATCTTCATTATTGTTAGCTTTGTCTCTAACTTTAGAAAAAAACATGTCTAAGTAAGAGTATTTTTTCAAATAAGAGTCTCATATATTCTCCATTCTAATTTATGTCTCAAGACCTTATCTTCATTGTTATCACTTTATCCTTAACAAATAATGGAATTTTTTAGAAACCAATGAGAGCATAGAAATCAGGGAGCCTTATTTTGATAACCTTAGTGTAAACCTTAAGGGTGAGTATTTGAATCAAAACTTTAAATTTTCCTTTCATCTCTCTAATCATCTCATATAAGTATCCTAGAAGTAGCCTTTCAAAATATATATCTAAACCTTTAATAACTATTTGTAAAAATTAAACTAAGAAAGAAATATACCTCTACCATTTCAAGGGGGTGTAATGCAAATCTAAAAAATTCTTATGCCCATCCCATGTAATATTTTCATGTTCCATGATGGCATTCAATCTAGATTCTAAAATATTATGAATCATGTTTTTCATTGTTTTCACTTATCCCCCTTTAATCTCCTTGTATAATTGATTCACCTTTTATTTTAACCTTGATTTTCAACATTGGCCATGGCTAGGTCTTTTATTAGACCCAACATCTCTTCTTAAACTTATCCTTGAGGGGCTGGAAACTAAATGCACCTAAAGCATTGAGATTTTATTGTAGCTCATTGATCTTTTCTTTCATAGTTTCATTATCCTCCTCTAATCTCGTAGTGAAATTTTATATTATCTTAGCCACATCTATTGTCATACCAATAGCTTGAGTTGCATTAATATTTAAGGCTCTATTGATGAGGAGCTGACCATAGAAATCTGTTAGAATAACTGAGAGGGGGGAGTTGAATCAGTGGTCTCAAAAATATTCCATTAAATTAACCCAAAAACTTATTACCATAATTATAAGCCTCTAGTTATTCTAACAATTGGTATCAGAGCTTGTGTGCTTAGAAGGAAGGTTTCAAGACCTAAGCAAAATATCACAAGATGAGAAAATGAGATGTGCCCAAGTTAAGCAAGGACAACTTTACATCATGGACAAGCAAGATAAGACTCCACCTATCAAGTATGGGAAATGATGTTACTCAATACTTGGATACTGAATATGTGTTTCCTACAGGACCTCACACACTTGAGAAATTAAGAGAAAAGCATGAGCATAATTCTATGATGATAGAACTTTCTTCCTCACTCTCCGATGTGGAATTTGAAGGTGTCAAAACCTGCACCTCTGTAAAGAAAATGTGGGATAAATTGAAGCTGGTACATGGAGGATATGCTAATGTACTAAGAGCTAAGGAAGAGAGCCTAAGAGGTAAATTTCATGACCTAAGAATGATAGAAGGATAAAATATCACTCACTACAACTATAGAATAAAAGAGGTAGTCAATACTATTTGAGGAGTTGGAGGTGTACTTGAAGAGAAGACAATGGTAAGTAAAATCCTAAGAACCCCACTGCATGTATATGCTATTAGAGTGTCTTCTATACAAGAAATCAGAGCAGTAGCAAACAATAATGTTACTCTAGATAGTCTGGTTGGTAGACTGGTTTAATTTGAGATGAATAACTTTGATAACAGTGTCTTACCATCTATTGAGTCTGCATTCAAATCTTCTTTGAAAATAAGTAAGTCAAATCATAAACACACTATGAGAAATGATAGTGAAAGTGATAGTGATGACCAAGATCTTGATGATATTGAAGCACTAATGGCTAGAAGATTGTAGAGAGGCAAGGGTAGATACAAAGGTAAATTACCACTTGTATATTTTAATTGTAAAGAGATTGGACACTTTGCTGATAGGTTTCCTAACAAAAGAAAAGATGACAGAAGTAATGACAGATTATATGAAAAGAAGTTTGATAGAGGTGATAACAGAGATTACCGAAGCAATAGACAATCTGATAGAAGAGATACTTGAGACTACAAGGACAAAGGGAAGAAATCTTGTTACCTAGCTGAGAACAAAGCTAGAGATACCGACACCGAATTTGATGAACAAATTGAGATGCTATTTGCACCCCTGAAGGATGATTCAAACGAAAAAGAAAGCTATGTAGAGACTACACTCATATCTAAGGTTAGTAAGAATGATGTCTGGATTATAGATAGTGGCTGCAGTCACCACATGACTGGTGATAAAAAAAATTTGAAACTTTTGAGTATTATAATGGTGGATCAGTAAGAATGGGTAATGACTCACGTTGTCCAGTTCAAGGTAAAGGAACCATAATGTTGAATAACCTGATCAAATTTGAAAATGCATACTGAGTAAAAGGACTTAACTATAATTTATTGAGTGTTTCACTACTAAATAACATAGGTCACCGAGTAGCATTTGAGAAAAAAAAGACAAAGATATTTAATGAATCGGGAAGGTTGATCAGAACTAGTGAACAAACAAAAGGTAACCTATTCTATCTTGATGATATAAATACCACTTGTTTAATGGCTAGAAATGAAGACATATGGTTGTGACATAAGAGAATATGTCATGTGAGTTTTGACAACATGATTAAGATAAACAATAAAAGGAAATTAAGATGCTTACTGAGCATGTCAAAGCTCAAGCATATCATGTGTAAGAATTGTCAAAAAGGTAAGATGACAAAGTCTAGTTTCAAGAGAAAAACACATACATCTAATGCTATTCTAGAATTAGTTCATACTGATCTATGTGGACCCATGAGAACAAAGAGTTACTATGGTTATATATATTTAATTCTATTTTTTTATGATTATTCTAGAATGATGGTCTAGTTATGTTCTTAAAAGAAAAATTAGAAGCATTCAAGATGTTTAAATGGTATAAAGCTATGGTAGAAAAATAAAGTGGTAAGGAATTGAAATTCTTAAGATCAGATAGAGGAGGAGAATTTGTTTCTGATGAACTCACTAACTTTTGCAATGAGCATGGAATTAAAAGATAGGTTTCTACACCAAGAACACCACAACAAAATGGGATTTCTGAAGGTGAAACAGATCCATTGTTGATTTTAAAAGAGCACTGATGATAGAGAAAAGCATCACTCAAACATTCTGGAGGGAAGTTGTCAATACTATTTTGTACACATTGAACATAGTACAATTGAAGAAAGACACCAAAAAGACACCCTATGAGCTATGGTAAGGATACACACCCAATGTAAGTTACTTTAGAATCTTTGGAAGTCAAAGTTATATTTTGAAATATTATAGAAATGGAAATCTTGACTCCAAAAGTGAAGAAGATATCTTTCTAGGGTATTCCACCAAGAGCAAGGCTTATAAATGTCTTAACAAGTCCTCTAACAAAATAATTGAAAGTGCAAATATCTGAATAGATGAATATGCAAAGAAAAATGATGAGGAAAGAAGAAAAGAACCAGAAGACTAAAACAAGTTTGTTTACACTAAAGAACCTCACACTCTTCCTAATAAATAGTGTATCGCTCTCAAGAAACAGAACATTGCACCTGAGAATTAGGCTGCTAATTTACCAAAAATTAGGAAATTGCTCAAAATTATGTTCTGAGAAATGGATATCATAATGAAGGTCAAGATGATGATCAGAATGATGAACAAAGAACTAAACCCATACTTTCCAAGTATGTTAGAAGACATCATCCATAGAACCAGGTCATAGGAGACAAGAAGGCTAGAATGAGAACAAGAAGTAAGTCACTGAACACTAGATGTTTAATCTATGATTTTGAGCCTAAATTTGTTAATACTGCACTTGAAAATAAAGAATGGTTCAGTGCTATGAATGAAGAGATAGAATAGATTGAGAAGAACAAGACATGGACACTAGTACTGAGACCAGATGACAAGAATGTCATTGGTACCAAATGGATATTAAAAAATAAGTTGGATGAGAATGCAGAAGTAACAAGGAACAAAGAAAGATTAGTATGCAAGGGGTATGCACAATAAGAAAATATCGACTATGGAGAAACCTTTGCACCCGTTGATAGACTAGAATGAGTAAGAATATTACTTGCTTATGTTCTATTCAAAGGATTCAAAGTATACCAAATGGATGTCAAATCTACATTCCTAAATGGAATACTAGAAGAAGAGGTGTACATTGAACAATCATAAGGGTTTGTTGATCCTAACAATAGAAACATGGTTTGTAGACTACACAAAGCCTTTTATGGATTGAAACAAGCACCTAGAGCCTGGTATGAAAGACTTCAGTCCTATCTCATAAGCATTGGATTTGTAAGAACAAGTGAAAATTGCAATCTATATTTAAAAGAAGATACTAATGATAATATTCTGATTGCTGAAATATTTGTTGATGATATCATATTTGGTAGTAATGATATGTTATGTAAATCTTTTTCTAATGAAATGAGAAAAGAGTTTGAGATGGCAATGTTTGGGGAGATCAAATTCTTTCTTGGTCTACAGATTCTTCAACAAGATGCAGGCATATATATTACACAATCCAAATACATCAAGGAAATGCTAAAGATATTCAAGATTGGAGATTCCAAGCCAATTAGAACACCTATGGAAACTGGATGTAAGCTGACAAAGGAAGACAATTCAAATGAGGTAAATTAGACCTTGTATAGATCAATGATTGGAAAACTAATGTATGTTGTTCATAGTAGACCATATATAGCACATGAAGTTGGAATAGTTGCAAGATTCTCTGCTAATCCCAAAGAATCACACATGACTTCTATCAAGATAATTCTGAGATATCTAAAGAACACCAAAGACTATGGCTTATGGTATAAAAGTGAAGGAAAATTTGAGCTTCAAGTCTATACAGATGTTGATTGGGCTAGAAACTTAGATGACAGAAAGAGCACAACTGGAGGATCATTCTTCATGGGTGATAGAGTTGTCACATGGATAAGTAAGAAGCAAGGATGCATCTCACAATCCACTGTAGAAGTATAATATGTGGTTGTAGCTGCAAAATTCTCCAACATTGCATGGATCAAATAGTTATTGGAAGGTATGAATGTGAAAATTCTGGAACCATTGATTATCTATTGTGATAATACCAGTGCAATAAACATTTCTAAGAATTGTGTTGTGAATGCTAAGACTAAGCATATTTCTATCAAGTATCATTACTTAAGAGAACAAGTGAAAGAGAAAGAGGTGATACTAGAATATATTCAATCCAAGTAACAATTAGCTTATATATTCAAAAATCCATTTCCTAAAGATACATTTGAGTACCTGAGAAAGAGAGTAGGGTTCCAACCCTTGTCTATTGGTTAATAAGCTGACTAGGAGGATGCATCAGCCTACACACAATCAGAAGATCATTCATGTTGATGCAAGCAAAGAGATGGAATGAAAAGATACATCCATACACAAAAAAGGTACATATCTGCACCGAACACCAGAGTCAATGTATTTCTGATGGATAGGGAAATTCAAGGAGTATATTACAATAAGGAGGAAGGATATACTTTGGCATTGTTGTCAAAGGGAGAGAGTATCCTGAGAAGATCCAAAGGAGAAATACTATATATGCATATGGAATATTCATCAAAGGGAGAGAAAATATCCTTAAGGGAGAAATGACTTAAGGAAGAGAATACTCTATATTGTTGTCAAAAGAAAAATAGATGATCAAGGAGAGGAACAGTCAAAGTGAGAGACAACATCAAAAGAAGAGATTCTACAACACAAGGAGAGACAGAATTAGAAGCTGCTACATCCATCTAGTGAAGGGATTGAAGATTGAATAAAGTACTCTACAAGAAACAAATCTAAGCTATATGAGCTTACAGAGAGCCAGACATTTGTATTGGTTATAGTACAATAAAATTGGTTGATTGATGAACTTCAATTGATATATTTCATATTATATGAGTTTTAATGTAGTATGCTGCCATTAATTCCAAAGGGAGAGATTGATGAATTATAACTGATCGAATCTTTGAAGATGTTAATTTGATGATCACCAAGCTGCAGAAAGTTAATGCAAGACATTAAATCAGTTAATGAATTGTATTGTCATTGATGTCAAATTTATATAATCTGATTGGTTATATACATAGTGTTACAGACTTTAGAGAACTAGAGAGATAAAGGTTATGCTATCATTAATTAATAAAATTTCAATATGAACTAAGTGACAACAAACACCGACGGTCAGTGCACCCCGACGGATAGAGAAACTTGAGAGGAAAATCATAGTGATACCCAAGAAAGAAACCCGAGCAAGCATTACCAATGAGAAAAATCATAGTGCTACCTGACAAACAGACAACCCTGATGGATAGAGATGCCCCTGGACAACTGAAGTCAAGACCAAAATATCAAGGAGTTAAACACCGAAAAGAACTAAAGTTTAGAAATGAAACAAAACTTAGCTGGAAAGAGCTAAATATGGAGTTAACTAGCTGATAACATTTTATTCATCGAAAAGTTAAAATCCAAAGATAAGAAAGAGTTTTAAATTTGTTTTATTCTATTTGTCTAAGAGAAATCTATGGGATAAAACTGAAGTAAAGCTTTAAAGCAAGAAAGACAAGAATTGTGGATCAACCAAGAACAAGAAAGTCAAGGACTTAGAAAAAGTGAAATCATGTCTATAAAGAGACAAGCTAATTCATTGTGAATTAAGTGGTGAATAGAGAAAAGGCTGCTGGAGAGATACTGGTGAAGAACGACTTCATACAGTCTTGATCAATCAAGCTAGAGAATAAAGCTAAATATTTTTGCAGACACTAAGCAAAAGAGAAGCGCATCATCACCTAGCAGAAAGAAGTGGAGAAAATGTATTGAATAGAGACATTTATCATAAAGTTATTATGAGATTAAAATAGATCTAAACATCTACAAAGCATATTTGTTTATATGAATAGATCATATATTGTTTTAGTTTAACCATTAATTCAGAAAATCTCTTAACCGAGTAGGATCTGACATTCCTTTATATATTGAGATACATCCCAAGGTGTATCAAAAGGTTAATTCATGAAGATAGCATAGTGAAATACCAGATATCAAGTGATTAACTATTAGTGATAAATCATCTAACAAGGTCATACTTAACACTGTGTTTGTAACCTTTAATAGGGTTGGCTCTTCACTGAGCTCACTTTAGACGAGTGAAAATTTTGGGTTACCGGTTCCAAGTGGTTTTTCCCTTAACAGGGTTTCCACGTTAAAAATCCATGTGTCAAATGTGTTTATGGGTCATTTCTTTCATGTTTTTCTTTACACGTTACTAAAATAGGATTGATCGGTATACACTAAGTTATTTACTATATTTCAGTAAACGATATACTACTAATCGATAAAGATAAAGAATAAGGTTTAACAGTGAACTCTGAGCAGTAGTTATTTGATAAGATAATCTAAAGGCATACATATTGTAGGACTGGAGATAAGTAGAGGCTTATAATTGTGGTAATAAGTTTTTGGGTTAATTTATTAGAATATTTTTTGAGGCCACTAATTCACCCCGCCCTCCCCCCTCCCCCTCCGCCTCCCCCTCCCCCTCCTCCCCCTCAGTTATTCTAACAAAATCATCTCTTTCCCTGATCATAGAAGGCTTATGAGTGATGGGGTATAAAGACCATGTTTCTAAGATATCTAACTTGTCATCAAATGTTGATCCAAAGTATAAGCTTTATGCCTACTCAAGATCCATATTTTCAAATTCTATATCATGTATTTTCCTTAGAGTATCAAATTAAATAGATGATGATATATCCCATCCTTCAAGGAGTGAGACTTCATTCCTCTTGAAACATTTTATGAACTATAACTGATTGAATGTTTGAAGATGATAAGTTGATGATTACCGAGCTGCAGAAAGTAAATGCAAAACATTAAATCAGTTAATGTATTGTATTGTCATTGATGTCAACTTGATATAATCTATTTGGTCATATACATATTGTCATCAACTTTAAGAAACCAAAGAGATAAATGTTATGTTGTCGGTAAACATAAAAAGCCAATGTACACCGAGTGACCGTAAACACTAATGGAAAGTGCACACCAATAGATAGAGAACCCTGAGTAGTCACAGTGTATACCAAGCACCACAACACCAAGCATAACCGAAGTGGGCACTAAGAAAAACTGAAGTTGATGCTCGAGGATAACTGGAGTCAATGACTGAGCAAAATAAGAGTTGATGACCAAAATCAACTGGAGTTAGAAAATGGCAAAACACTTAGCTGCCAATAGCTATATTTAGAGTTAACTAATTGATTATTTTGTTTTCATCGATCATTTGAACTAAAGATTTAAAGCTATTTTTATTCACATTTGTCAAGGATAAATCTACAGAATAAAACTAAAGCAAATCTTTAAAGATTAAAGCAATGCATGGGGATATTTTTGGATCAAGAAGCAATCTACGTCAAGAACAAGAAAGACAACAAGATTGAATGGTGAAATCATGTCTATATAAAGAGACAAGTAATTCATTATAAAAAATTAATGTTGAATAGAAATCTGGTGAAGATAGATGTCTCATTTAGATCTGATCATACAGGCTGAAGAACAGAGCCAAGAATTATGCAGACACTGAGCAACACAGACACAATATTCACCAAGTAGAAATAATAAAGAAGGGGAGAAAAGGAATTGAAGAGAACATTGATCAAAGAGGTATTATGGAATAGCAATAGATATCAAAATCTGCAAGTTAAAGTTGTATTATTGAACAGATCATTTATTGTTTCAAGTATTATTAAACAGGGTTGGCTATTCATCGAGCTCACTTTAGAAGAATAAAAATTTTGGGTTGCCAGTCCCAAGTGGTTTTTCCCTTAACAGGGTTTCCATGTTAAAAATCCATGTGAAAAATGTGTATATGGTTCATTAATTTGATGTTTTTCTTTACACATTACTAAAATAGGATTGGTCATTAATATTTGATAATATTACCTGAACGCATACATCTTGCAGGACTAAAAGATAACAGAAGTTATTATATTAGTGATATAAGTTTTTCTTGGATTATTGGATTAATTTTTGAGGCCACTTATTCACCCCCCCCCCCCTCTCAGTTATTCTAATAATNTTTGAGGCCACTTATTCCCCCCCCCCCCCCTCTCAGTTATTCTAATAATTGGTATCAAAGCTTTGGTGCTTGGAAGAGAGTTTCAAGACTCAAAATAAAGATCACAAGATGAGTAAAAGGGATGTGCCTAAGTTGAACAAGGACAACTTTGCATCAAGGAAAAGAAGGATAAGACTCCACCTATCAAGCATTAGAAATGATGTCACACAATACTTGGATACTGAATATGTTGCACCGATAGGAGATCTGACTATTGATCAATTGAGAAATAAACATGAAAACAATTCTATGATGATAGAACTTGATTCTTCACTATCTGATGTTGAATTTGAAGATGTCAAATCATGCACCACTACAAAGCAAATTTGTGATAAACTCAAGATATTACATGGAGGAGACACCAATGTGCTAAGAGCTAAAGCTAAAAGCCTAAGAGGGAAGTTTGATGACCTAAGAATGAAAGGAGAGAACATCACTCAGTACAGTAGAAGAATCAAAGAAGTTGTTAATGTTATCCAAGGAGTAGGAGGTGTACTTGAGGAAGAAATAGTGGTAATTCAAATTCTGAGAACCTTACTACCTGTTTATGCAATTAGAGTGTTTGCAATTCAAGAAATGAGAGTAGTAGAAAACAACAATGTTACTCTTGATAGTTTGATTGGTATACTTATTTCATTTGAGATGAATAACTTTGACAACAATGTCTTACCAACTATTGAGTCTGCATTTAAATCTTCTCTGAAAATAAGTAAATCAAGTCATAAATAGAAATGATAGTGAAAGTGATAGTTATGAACAAGAAATTGATAAAATTAAAGCACTAATGGCTAGAAGATTGCAAAGAGGCAAAGGTAGATACAAAGGTAAATTACCATTGGTATATTTTAATTGCAAAGAAATTGGACACTTTGTTGCTAGATGCCCTAACAAGAGAAAAGATGAAAGAAATAATGATAGATCTTATGAAAAGAAGTTTGACAGAAGTGATGACCGAGACTACAACAACAACCAACAATCTAACAGAAGAGATAAAAAAGACTACAAGGAAAAAGGAAAGAAGGCTTGTTACCTAGTTGAGAACAAAGCAAAAAATATTGACACTTAATCTGATGAAGATATTGAGGTATTATTTGTTGTTATGAAAGATTATTCAGATGAAGAAGAAAGGTATGTTGAAATTGCACTCATATCTAAGGTTAGTAAAAATGATGTCTGGATTATTGATAATGGATGTACTCACCACATGACCAGAGATAAGGAAAATTTTGAAAATTTTGAATATTATAATGGTGGATCAATTAGGATGGGTAATGACTCACCTTGTCCAGTTGAAGGAAAAAGAATAATAATGTTGAATAATATGATTAGATGTGAAAATGCATATTGGGTGAAAGGACTTAACTATAATCTATTGAGTGTTTCACAGCTGAATAACAAAGGTCACCGAGTTTCATTTGAGAACAAAAAGGCAAAGATATATAATGAAACAAGAAGGTTGATCAGTATTGGTGACCAAACAAAAGGTAACCTATTCTATCTTGATAAGATTGAGACCACTTTTTTATTAGCTATAAATGAAGACATTTTCTTGTGGCATAAAATGTTATGTCATGTCAATTTGGACAACATGGTTAGGATAACCAAGAAAACAAAAGTAAGAGGCTTACCGAGCATGTCAAAACCTGACTATGTCATGTGTAAGAATTGTCAAAAAGGAAAAATTACAAAGTCTAGTTTCAAGAATAAAACCTACACATCTAATTCTATTCTAGAATTAGTACATACTAACTTATATGGACCAATGAGAACAAAGAGTATTATGGTGATAGATACTTCATTCTATTTGTTGATGATTATTCTAGAATGATGAGTGTTATGTTCTTAAAAGAGAAGTCAGAAGAATTTAAGATGTCCAAATGATATAAAGATATAGTTGAAAAAAAAAAGTGGAAAAGAAATGAAATTTTTAAAGTCAGATAGAGGAGGAGAATTTATTTCTGATAAGTTCACTAAATTTTTTAATGAGCATGGAATTACAAGACATGTTTCTACGCCAAGAACTCCACATCACAATGGGATTGCTGAAAGAAGGAATAGATCCATTGTTGATTGTGCCAGAACACTGATGATTGAAAAAGGAATCACACAAACATTCTGGAGAGAAACTATAAGTATTGTTGTCTATACACTAAACTGAGTTCAATTGAAGAAAGACACCAATAAGACACCTTATGAGCTATGGTATGGATACACACCAAATGTAAGTTAATTTGAATTTTTGGAAGTCAATGTTATATATTGAAAGATGATAGAAATGTAAATCTTGAATCCAAAAGTGATGAAGGAATATTTCTAGGTTATTCTACCAAAAGCAAAGCTTATAAATGTCTTAATAAATCCTCTAACAAAATCATTGAAAGTGAAAATGTTAAAGTGGATGAATTTGCTGAGAAAAATGATGAGGAAAGCATAAAGGAATTGAAAGATTACAACAGATTTTTCTACAGTGAAGAACCTGACACCTTGCCTGAGAAACAATGTAACACTACCGAGGGATAGAACAATGCAACCGAGCATCAGGCTGCACACACTGAGAATTAGGAAAATGTTCACAATATTGAACTAATTAATGATGAAGATCAAAATGAACATCAAGATGATGATCAGAATGATGAACAGATATCTAAACCTATACTTTCCATATATGTCAAAAGACACCATCCACAGGACCAGATCATTGGAGATAAAAGAGTTGGAATGAGAATAAGAAGTCATTGAACACTAGATGTTTGATTTGTGATTTTGAGCCTAAATCTGTTAATACTGCACTTGAGAATCAAGAATGGGTTAGTGCTATGAATGAAGAGATTGAGCAGATTGATAAGAATAGAACATCAACATTAGTTCCTAGACCGAATGACAAAAATGTTATTGGTACCAAATGGATATTTAGAAACAAACTGAATGAGAATGGAGAAGTCACAAGGAACAAAGCAAAATTAGTATGCAAAGGGTATGCACAAGAAGAAGGTATTGACTATGGAGAAACCTTTGCACCCATTTCTCTACTAGAAAGAGTAAGAATTCTACTAGTTTATGATGCTTTCAAAGGATTCAAAGTATACCAAATGGATGTTAAATCTGCATTTCTAAATCGAATATTGGAAGAGGAGGTATACATTGAACAACCTGAAGGATTTTTTGATCCTAATAAGAGGAACAAGATTTTTAGAATACACAAAGCCTTGTATGGATTAAAAAAAGCATCGAGAGCATGGTATGAAAGACTTCACTCTTATCTCATTAGCATTGGATTTGTAAGAACAAGTGATAACAATAATCTCTATTTAAAAGGAGAAACTGATGATAAAATTTTGATTACTAAGATATTTGTTGATGATATCATATTTGGAAGTATGTTATGCTAATCATTTGCTAATGAAATGAGCAAAGAGTTTGAGATGTCAATGTTTGGAGAGATCATATTTTTCTCAGTCTATAGATTCTACAACAGGATGAAGGCGTCTATATCACACAATCCAAATACATCAAAGAATTTTTGAAAATATTCAAAATGGAGGACTCCAAACTAGTTGGAATACCTATGGAAACCAGATGCAAATTGACAAAACAAGACAAGTCAACTAAGGTAAATCAGACCTTATATAGATCTATGATTGGAAAAATAATGTATGTTGTACACACAAGACCACATATAGCACATGTAGTTGGTATAGTTGCAAGATTATCTACTAATCCCAAGGAATCACACATGACTGCTGCTAAAATATTTCAGAGATATCTAAAGAATACCGAAGACTCGGGTGATGTAATTCCAAAGGTCTCATAGTTACCGAGAGTTAGCCTGACTCTACACTAAGGTCTCTTGCACAGACATTATAGGGTATTTCCTTACCCTTGCTTGAGGAAGTCACTTAGATCTTCACCTCAAGTTCTTTAGACCTAGTTTACACTGTAAAGCTACTAGTTCATGCTAAAGAATCTAGTAGGAAAAATTCATTCCACAGGTTAAACCGACGGGTCTAACCTCTTGGTTCAATAGCTCAAACACAAAACACATAACAGATTATAGAAGGAATCAAAAATGCTCTCCGAGAATCTATTACATGTACAATGTTCTTACAATCTTAAAATCTTACTCTACTCTTCATTCTCCTACTCTTACTTACAAAATATTTCAACTATATATCTATCCCTCAAAATATCTCCAAAATATCTCATGTTTTTCAACAACTTCAACCACCTTGCGAAGGCAACTGGGTCGAGCCACAAATGACCTTCCCATCACAGGAATATGTGTCCCTATTTATTCCAAGAAAAAACCACACATAGAGAGCCACTACAATTGATCTAGTTGGTCTCAAACGTCACATCTCGTGTTTCCTAGGTCATTAATCGACATTAGTGAGCACTAGTGTTGACTCAACCCTGAGCACCAGATCAAAAACCCAAAAACAATCATAGACACCGGCTGACATCACCGATGGACATCCCCAATGGATGTTACCGACGAGCATTCCTGAGAGGGATTCCCAACAAAAATTCCTGAGAGGCATTCCCAATGAACATTCTCGAGCACCAGTATCACTGATCCGCAGATCATCAATCATCGGTTGCTAGGGCCTTGTTTCACTTCCAAAGGTTTACAAACTACCTCAATACACACTTAATCTAGGAAACAACTATCTAGAAACTATGGTTTTTGTTCGCTGATTGACCTTGGTCATTACAAAAATGGTGAAACAAAACACCTTACAAATCGATAAATTCTTTCTATCCTAGAAATATTTCTAACCTTAGGTACTCCTGCACCATACTCCCTAAAAAAAATGAAATCAACTTCCAAGAGATTGGAGTAAGTCAGGATTGATGCCCAACTTCTTGAAATTGGTTTCCTGTACCCATGTAGCCTTTAAATAAGATCTTCCTTGCCATTTGACCAAATGTTTCATAGAGGTCTATCTTCTTGTCTGCTTGGCAACTCTTGAATTTAGAATTTGGTCTGCCTTCAATTTTGGTGTAACAGGAAGTTTAAGTTCTTTGAGATCCTCTGTATCTCCTATGAGATCAAAATCTCATTCTGGAATTGGTCCTTTATAGGGTACCGAATTTGACACATTGAAAATAGGAGATAATCCTATGTCTGCAGGAAGATCAATTTTATAAGCATTAGACCCATACCTTGCCAATATTGCGCAAGAGCCTATCTTCCTCATCTAAAGTTTTGTTGGAACTCCTTTTTGCAACCTTTCTTTTTAAGGTGCACCGTGACCATGTCTCCAACTGCAAATTGAATATATTTTCGTATTGCATCCACCTTTTGTTTGGTGTGAGTTTTACTCAATATCAATGTTGCTTTAACGGATTCATGGACCTCCTTCATGGATTGAGAAAAATGTTTAGCATACCCACTCCTCTCTTTATTTCTTCCAAGATCCCTTAATTCACATATACCCCTGGGATGAATCTCATACACTATCTCAAAAGGGCTCTTTCTAGTGGACCTATTCAGTGTATCGTTATATGCAAATTCTGCTTGAGAAAGTAACTGATCCCATGATTTTCCATACTCCTTAGTGAGGCATCTCAAAATATTGCCTAAGATTCAGTTCACCACTTCAGTCTGACCATCAGTCTATGGATTATATATCGAGATAAAAGAAAGATTGGTACCAATCTTCTACCACCAAGTTTTCCAAAAATGACTCATAGATTTGGAGTGGCAGTCTGATACATTACTCAAAGGTAATCCATGTATCCTTACTGCTTCTCTAAAGAATAGATTTTCTCTAACATGCATCATCTTTATCAACCTATCAACAATCACAAAGATGTTGTCCATTCCCTGCTTGGTCTTCGGTAGTCCAACTACAAAATCCATACTAAGGCATTCCCATGGTCTATTTGGGATCAGAAGGGGCTGATACAATCTTGCATTGGATGAAGTCCCTTTTTCCTTTTGATAGACTATACAAGTCTCCACATACCTTTGGATGTCCCGATTCATTCTTGGCCAATAGTAATACCTCTTAACCAACTCTAGAGTCTTATTCAACCTGAAATGTCCACTTAAGGAACCATTATGTTTCTCTTGTACTAGATTCTCCCTCATGGAACCTCTTGGTACACAAAGTTGTCCTCCCTTAAATAGAAGACCTTCTTGAAGAGTATACTCTAAATACTCACTATGAAAATGATTTTGATAATCTTGACATACCTTGTATGCTGCTAAAAAGTCTTCATATGTTGGATACAGATCCTTGAAGCTTTCAATGCCAATGCTTCTAAGCTGAACTTCTTGCACCATGAGTAACCTTCTAATCAATGCATCTACTACCTTGTTCTACACTCCCTTCTTGTGATTTATAGTGAATGTGTAGGCTTGGATATATTCCACCCATTTCATATGCTTATGGCTTAGTTTATCCTGCAAACTTAGAAAACTCAAAGCATGATTGTCAGTAAAAACTCTAAATTCTTTGGGAATGATATAATGTCTCCATTTCCTCAGTGCTTGCACTAACACATATAATTCCAAATCATATAAATAATACTTCTTCTTTACATCACTGATTTTATCACTGTGAAAAGCTACTGGCTTTCCTTCTTGACTCAAGACTGCACTGATAGCAATATTACTAGCATCACAGTCCACAGTAAACAATTTTTCAAAACTAGGTAGTGTCAATATTGGTTGATTCACCACCCTCTTCTTGAGATTCTCAAATCATTCATCATCCTACTCATTCCATTGGAACTTGGCTTTCATACCTCCTTTGATGGTATCTAAAATAGGTGCACTAATTTCACTGAACTATTTAATGAACTTCTGATAGAACTGTGCAAAACCATGGAAGCTTCTGACTTTAGTTGCTGACATTGGTGTAGGCCAATTCAAGATTTCTTCCACCTTGCTGATATCCATCTTCAAGTTACCTTCTGAGATAACAAAACCTAGATACACCAGCTCTTGATTCATGAACTCACTCTTTTCCAAGTTGATTGTCAACTTTTCTTCATGCAATCTTTGCATTACCAATTGCAGATGTCTAAGATGATCCTCTTTTGTTTTACTAAACACCAGGATGTCATCTAAGTACACTACAACCCATTTACCAATGAAGTCCTTCAAAACCTCATTCATCAATCTCGTAAATCTTCTTGGGGAATTTGACAACCCGAAAGGCATAACTAGCCATTCATGCAGTCCTTCAGTGATCTTAAAAGCAATTTTCCACTCATCTCCCCCTTTAATTCTAATCTGATGATATCCACTCTTAAGATCTATCTTGGAGTAATATCTAGCTCCACCAAGACAATCCATCAGATCTTCTATCCTTGGTATAGGGAACCTATACTGGATAGCTATCCTATTTATGGCCCTGGAATTGGTACACAACCTCCAAGTACCATCTTTCTTTGGGGCTAGTACTGTGGGAACAGCACAAGGACTTATTCTTTCTCTAATCAACCCTTGGTCAATTAGTTCTTGGATTTGGTTAGAAATCTCTTCATTCTATTGTGGGGTCATCTTATAAGCATCTTTTTTTGGAAGTGAGGCTCCTAGGATAAATTCAATCTGATGACTAATAAATCTCTCAAGTGGTATGATAGCTGGTTGACCATCACTAACTATGGCCTGGTATTGAGTTAACAACCTTTGGATCTCTAAATGAAACTCTTTCTTCTCATTTCCCTTTTCTAATTTTGGTTTTAAAACCAAAGAAAAGCCTACTCCATCTTCTTACAATGTCTCTAAGAATTATTTCTCACCAACCAACAGTAGGTTGGGACCCCGTTTCTTCTCTTTCTCTTCTTCCAAGATTGATTTTACCCTGAAAGTTATTCCGTCCTTCTTGAAGGAATAAGAATTTTGAACTCCATCATGCACTGCACTTCGATCATAGTGCCAAGGTCTACCTAATAGAATATGGCACACATCCATGGGTAGGATATCACACAAAACTCTATCCTTATACCTCCATGTGGAAAATTCTATCCAAGCTTGTTCATTAACTATTACATGTTGATCTTTATTCAACCAAGTAACTCTATAAGGATTAGTGTGAGATATCCTTGTCAATTTTAACTTCTCAATAGCTTCTAAGGAAACTATATTATCAGTAGAACATGAATCCATGATAACTTTACAGACCTTACCAAGTAACTTGTAGTTGACTCGAAATAATGATCTTCTTTGGGTTGGCTCTTCTTTGATTTGTTCCTTGAGGAGTGTTCTCTGGACCATCAAATTCTCTCCCATTTCTGACCCTACAGGAAATTTTGCAGTCTTGCTACTAAAAGACTCTTCTTGCACATAGTTAGCTTTTTTCTCTCCTCCTTGTGAGGTAGAGATCTTTTTAGGACACCAATATGAAGGATGCCTAAACTGTTGACATTTATAGCATTTCATCAAAGAGAAATAAGATCCTCTTCCTTGATTATCATTTCTCCCTCTTGAACTATTAGTTGAACCTCTTCCTCTATTGTAACCACCTCTAGTGTTACTGGGTTCTCCTTGATTCTCTGTGAGTTTGTTCTCACTCTAATTTTTAGCTTTAGGATTTCTTCCTCCATATCCTCCTCTATGACCTCTAGTGTCTCTTCCTTTGCCTCTACTATTTGAGTCTTGTTTCTTCTTAAACTTCTCTTCCACTTTGAGAGATAATTGATAGCATTGGTGGACAGTCTTGGGGCTTAAGAGACTGATCTCTTCTTTAATAATCCATTTGAGGCCATTCTGATATCTTGCCATCTTTAAGCTTTCTTCTTCCATCACATGGGATCTTAAGCTTAGCTTATGGAATTCTTCTGTATAGGTACTGACTTCTAAGTCTTTTTTCCTTAGATTCTACCTTTTCTTATGCAGTTGCACTTCATAATCATCCAAAAGGTAGGTTTCCTTCATCTTTGCCAACATACCTCTCCAATTGGTTATGGGGTTCTTTCCTTCTTTTTCCCTTTCATCTTGGACAAATTTCCACCAATTGAGAGCAATACCTCTCAATCTTATCTTGGCTATTCTGACTTTTTGGGCTTCAGTCGCACTATCACAATCAAAGTGATTTTCAAGACCTTCTATCAATTCTATGAATAATTCTGGATCTATTTTTCCACTAAATAAAGGTACACCTTCTAAGGAATTAACACTCATTTCCTTCAACACTTTCAAGAATGGCTCTTCTTGAAGCATAGGGTCTGGCTCTCTGATCATGTCCTCCTCAGCCACTTATTTACCCTTCTCATCAGCTTCTCTCATCAGTTCACTGACTTTTGTAGTTCAAAGCTGCACTTCTTCTAACTTGTATGCCATTTCGGCTAACTGTTCCTTTAGAATTTTGTTCTCCTTTCTTTGTTCATCCACATTTATTTCTAGCTCTCCATTGGTCACCATCTTGGATGAATTTGAAGACTCTTCTGAAATTCACACCCAAAAAACACAAGCCCAATTCTCTAACTTTCTCTAATACCAATCTGATGTAATGCCAATGGTCTAGTAGTTACTGAGAGTAAGCCTGACTCTACACTAAGGTCTCTTGCACAGACCTTATAGGTTATTTCCTTACCCTTTCTTGAGGAAGTCACTAAGATCTTCACCTCAAGTTCTCTAGACCTGGTTTACACCATAAAGCTACTAGTTCATGCTAAAGAATCTAATAGGAAAGATTCATTCCCCAGGTTAAACCAATGGGCCTAACCTCTTGGTTCAATAGATCAAACACAAAACACATAACAGATTACAGAAGGAATCAAAAATGCTCTCTGAGAATCTATTACATGTACAATGTTCTTACAATCTTACTCTACTCTTCATTCTCCTTCTCTTACTTACAAAATCTTTCAACAATATATCTATCCCTCGAAATATCTCCAGAATATGTCATGTTCTTCAACAACTTCAACCACCTTGCATAGGTGGCCTGGTTGAGCAATAAATTACCTTCCCATCACAAGAATAGGTGTCTCTATTTATTCCAAGAAAAAATGACACATAGAGAGCCACTGCAGTTGGTCACAAATGTCACATCTCATGTTTCCTGGATCGTTAACTGACATCACCGAGCGTCGGTGTTGAATCTTCTGAGCAACAAAAACATCATCGGTGAACATAGAAACTTCAACCCTGAGCACCAGATCACAAACCTAAAAAAAAATCATAGACACCGGCTGAAATCACCGATGGACATCCCTGATGGACATTACCGATGATTATTCCTGAGAGGGATTCACAACGAACATTCCTGAGAGGCATTCTTGATGAACATTCTCAAGCACCAACATCACTGATCTATAGATCATCAATCTTTGGTTCCTAGGGCCTTGTTGCACTTCTATAAGTTTACAAACTACCTCAATACACACTTAAGCTAGGAAACAACTATCTAGAAACTATGTTTTTTGTTCACCAATTGACCTTGGTCATTATAGAAATGGTGAAACAAAACACCTTACAAACTGACAAATGCTTTCTATCCTAGAAATTCTTCTAACCTTAGGTTCTCCTGTACCATATGGTTTTTAATATAATAAAAAAGGAAAATTTGAGCTACAAGTTTATATTGATGTTGATTGGGCTGGAAACATAGATGATAGAAAGAGAACAATAGGAGGAGCATTCTTTATGGGTGACAGAATTGTCACATGGATAAGTAAAAAACAAGTATGCATATCATAATCAACTACAGAAGCAGAATATGTGGTTGTTGCTGCAAATTTCTCTAACATTGCATGGATCAAGCAATTACTGAAAGGTATGAATATGTAAATTCTTGAACACTATGATGCATGCTAAGACAAAGCACATAGATATTTAGTATTATTACTTTAGGGAAAAAGTACAAGAGAAAGAGGTGATACTAGAATATGTACAATCCAAAGAATAATTGGAAAACATATTCATAAAGCCATTGCCAAAAGATACATTTGAGTACCTGAGGAATAGGCTAGGGGTCCGACCCTTGTCTATTGGTCACTAAGCTGACTAGGAAGTTGCATTAGCCTACACATTATCAAAAGATCAATCATGTTGATGCAAGAAAATATATGGACTACAATGGCATATTAGTACAAGAAGGTACTTATCTGAAACACACAACAAAGATATTGTTGGCTACTACAGAGCTATATTTCTGATGGAAAGAGATATTCAATGATATATTTATGTTTGGAATTGATGTCAAAGGGAGAGAAGTATTCAATAAAATATCCATCAAGCAAAAATACATCCAGAGGGAGAGAGATATCTAATAATGAAATATCTATCAAGGAAAAGAACATCAGTCAAAGGGAGCGAAAATATCAGAAAAAGAAGTTTCTACAAAGGGAGAGAAAGATCCAAGAAAGATTCAAAGAGACAACCATCCATCTAAGGGAGAGAATTGGAGAAAATTTAACATTGCATATCTATCCAGAAATGAGAGAAGAGATTCTACAAGAAGGGAGAGACAAAAGCAGAAGAGAGAATTGCTACATATATCTGATGAAGGGTGTGTTGGTTGTATTCTTTGTTTTTTAAGTTTGTCCTGAAAATTCTTAAAGTCCCTATCATTCCTATGCCCAGAAGGTAAAGATTCATGTTTGAAACCATTTACATATCTTTGAAAATATTGATTTAGCCTCAAAACTAAGTTGAAAATGTCAAAAACCTAAGCCTTTGAGTAATTTGTGTTTGAAATTGCAGAAAAGCCCTAAATTTTCCAAGCTAGTTCTATTTTTGTGTTACTTTTTCATGACTTAAGTCCAAGATTATTTGCATGTGTTTATTTCCTAGTCACTAAGTCTCGTAAGAAGAAATGAATATTCCTTATGGTCTTGAGACTTAGTGGAATGCTTTGGTCATGTGGTCTCATGATAAAAAAGAATATACTAAAAAAATTATGAGACTTAACGCAAACCATTGAACTCAAAAATAATCCAATGATAGTCACTTTGTCTCTTGATAAAAGTAGAGTTAGTTATATCATTTGGCAACTTTGAGTTTACTCAGTCATGTTATCTCTTAATATAACGTGTGATTATGAGTTAAGTTCATGACATTAAAGCAAACATTGTTTTCACCAAGTCTCATGATCAAAAGTGAGTTAAGAAAAAGATTTGGAGATTACGCGACAACCGTGGATCAGAAATTTAATCTAACGACAGTCGGGAAGTCTCTTGATTGTAACTGTGGTTCAGAAATTATTAAGCAGCATGTAGATTAAATGGTTTCCAGGTCTCTAGATAAACTAAAGGTTAGATATGAGTTTAAGTAAAGGTGTTTTCATGAAGTCGCATGAAGATTGATGAGTTAAGTTAAAAATTAAGAGAATAGGTGACAACCACCTGAAGGAAAAAGAAATCAATGGTAGTCATTTTATCTCCTGATGCAAATTATACAGGTAAATTAATCATGTGATTAAGAGACTAATGTGATTAGTCACGTGGTCTCTTGATTGAACATGAGTAAAGAAAATTATCTAGTGACATAGAGGTTCCACAATTGTTGAGTCTCTAGATGAAACCCGAGGTAAAAGAACAGTTAAGAATGTTCTTTTTTGTGGTGTATCCATAAGATGGAGGGTTAGGCTAAAATATCAAGCGACATCGCACCAACCATTGATCAAAGTTCTAATCTTATAGTAGTCGCTAAGTCTCTTGAAGGAACTACAGTTAATGAAAATATCAAGCAATAAGCAGACCACTCAGTCATTGAGTTGCTTGATGTCAACTAGAGTTATATAAAGACTTTTTAGTGCTGCCATCATGGATATTTGTTAACCAATCAGAGTAAAGAGATTGTGACAGATGGGAAGGTAGCCGTAGTATGAGTTAATGTAGCCAATCAGATTTGATTTTGATTTCATTTTGAATTTTGTAAGGTTTTATATGAAAGAATACTCATCATAAATTGATTATCTGACAGTATGAATGCCATGGCTAAAACCAAAAATTGATATCACTGTGTGCGAAACTAATGGTAGAAGTGATTTTTTTGTAAGTTTACCAGCTAGAAGTGACAATATGTGTTGAATTATCACTTATAAGTATGCTTTTCCCTTGTCATTTCATTTTTACCAAGCGTTCGATTTCTTAGAGTGAAGAATTCATAAACATTTAAGTGTTTTCTAAGAAAGGTTGAATTTCCAGCAGAGAGGTGATTTACTGATTCAGAAGTGGGTAAAGATTATAATTGACAGTGTTCCAAAGTTCAGAGCTACAATTTTAAGAGAATTCATAGTTTGGTGTTGAGGGTATTTAGTAGTTTTGTTTCAATATCAGAGAATAAGGGTTGAGAATAGAACAGAAAGGAAGTATGAGTCAAGCACAGAGTATGGCCTCCACCAGTGGGAGAAGTGAAGATGTCAAAGATGAGTCAAAGGGAAAAAGAAACTACTCAAATGAATTCCTCACTTTGCTTCCAGGTTCAAACCAAAATCAAAAGGTTAGTGCAGATGTTTTAATTGATGATATGGCTTATGTTAGGGATGCAAAAACACCAGGATCATCAGGGTATTCACTTTTCAATTGTTTCTTTAATAATAGTGATGAACCCATGCCTATATCAAACCCTTGGATCTGTGGATTAGCTAGGTTGATAGTTCCTAATGTCTTTGTTGATGTCGATTTCATTTTGGAGTTGGCCAGTAGATATGACCCCTTAATAAAAACTATTAAAAGGGATGATGGAAAACACTTACTCGCTTTGGACCATAATTATTTTGTGAAGGCCTTTAATATATATTACCCTATGACCACTGAAATAAATCTGAAGAGCCTAGAGAATAGGTACACTAGATAATCTAGCATTGCTGCTAAGTTGATCAGGGATCATCATGTCCCTAAGAAAATGAAGACTTATATAGCCCCCATGCCAGGAGAAACCCCATATTTTTACAAAGACCTTAATTTCTATATTAAGTACATATCATATGCACTATGTAGAGTGCTTTGAAAAGATGTTAGGGTGGAAAGGATCACCTGAGATATTTTGATGATGGTGTTGATATGCAGAGCCTTCATACTACTTCCAATTATGACTAGATTCAGTATGTCATTGATCAGATGCACCAAGGATTTGTAGATATACAAAACAAGAAGGATCATCCAAAATTTATGAATTATTCAATCCTCATGCATTTGATTCTCTTCTATAATTTCCCAATTATGAATTGTCAGTCTCTACATCCACAAAGATTTCACCATAACCATCCCAACCCTATTCAATTTTGGCTCAGAGTATGGAATTATACATGTAGAGAGAAATAATGTTGTGCTTTTGAAAAATGGATGATCTATCCACTTCTTAAGTGCATAGGTGTTGATAATCCTAGATTTCCCATTAAGGTTATACAATTACTGAGGCCCTACCAATATCTTGATAAATGGCTAGGAGACCATAATTGGGGGGATTTCTACTATGAAAAGAATTTCACAATAATGAGGGTTTATGGTTGCTCCCAACCTCCACACATTTTTCCATACCATGTACTCCCAAGGATAGTTGTAATGTAGTTCATCAGGAAGCTCATTCTGATAGATAAAGAGCATTTGGCATCACACAGGAAGGGTACATTTACCCCTAGGTAGTTCAGGATCTACAATTTCACTATTGGAAAAGGAGCCTTCGACCTGGTGAATGCCTAGTTGAACCATTACAGAATGAATGTGGCCCTGCATAGACATGTTGATACTGAGGGATTCATTCTTAGTGCATAGAAGTTTCTCACACCAACTATCCCCTACACAAAGGAACATGAAGAATGTATGGAGGAAGATCTAATAAGAAATATCTTGGAAGATGAGGAGGTGGACAAAAGAGCAAGTAAGTTTAATGAACTTATGGACCTAGAGAGGTGGGTAAAAAGAAAGGAATGAAATTTGGAGGTTTCTACCCTAACATGCCTTATCTAAAAAGGCTAGATATAATGATTAAAAACCATACTCTTTTGTGTAATTAGTTAGCGAAAGCACTAGTGGTACTAGAAAAGGGCCACAAAGATAATTCAGACATAGAATATGATGATGACAGTGATCAAGGTTTTCCTTCACCCAATGCCTATCTAGATTATCAAGCAGTTCCATTACGGTAGGCAATAGAAGGGGAAGATGTCATTGACCTAACAGAGGTCCCAGAAAAAGAAGTGACAAATGAGCCCCCACCTAAGAGACAAAGATTAGAAATAGGGGAGCCTTCTAAGAAAAAGAAGACAGATAAAATTGGAGCCTTCATAACTAGAGATAGACCCTATGATCATTTATTAAGAAAACAAATAAGGGCAGGGAATAAATTAAAAAGGGATGCAAAGGAAGAGGAGGAACTAACTCTTAGATCATGTACTGATGAAAGGTTGATTCATCAAGAGGAATTCCTCAAGGATGACAACTTTATTAAAAAAAGAGAATTCAAGGACTTCCTCATATGGAATAAGAAACAAGAAATTGGAAAGTAGTTGCAATTGGCAGGTGGTAACCCAATCACTCAAGAGGCCTTACAAACATTGCAGGATTATGATCCTGAAACTGAGTAGATTACACTAGAACAGGCAAGAGAACTAGTCAAGGCCAGTGGGATACTATTTGTAGAGGACTAGGATTTGTCCTCAGCATTCATTATAGATCAAATAAGAAGACAAACTGACATCAAATTTTCATCAGAGACTCAGGTTGGAGACATGATTAGAGGGTTTGGCTATAACCCTAAATCTCAGGCACTTGCAATGTGGAGCCTAGCTCCCAAAGATTAAAATCCATCTATTTTGAATATTCAAGAGAAGATGGAAGGGAATAAAATTATATGGACATTAGATAATATAGGGGATCTAGAAATAGCCCAAGTAATGACTCATTTTTCTCACCTTAATGAGGCAAAGACAACCCAATTGTCAGATAAATTGCAGAAACTCACTAGTGATATTGTTAAGGATAGGGAGATAGAATTAATAACAATTAATAAATAGAAGAAGCTCATAGATGAGCTTACTAAATAATTTATAGATATAACAGAGTTTTCCCCTATTGAGCCTAAAGAGGTAAAGCATATAGAAATCCAAACAGAAAATACAGGGAATATATTTGTTGAAATAGAGTAGGGAGTTAAAGAGCATAACAATGTGATTTTGGAAGCATTAGCTTCAATTTTGAATCATAGAATTGACACCATCAAAGATAAGATTGATGTAGTGTATGGGGCTTACGGTAGGTTTCCAGGCCTACAAGCAGAAATGACTAACTTTTTGATAATTTTGAATCCTTATTTTGCAACTTGGTCTGGAAGAGCTTCACTTTTTGAGAGATTAGCATCAATACAATCATTAAGATCATATATGCAAAAAATAGTAACCATGGTTGGAATAGAGATAGAGAATATTGGGGCCACTTTATCCTTTTTCAAAGGAAAGACCAATCAAATTGATGCAAAGTTAAAGATGTTTGGAGTAAGTTATAGTAGGTTTGTACCTCCAATTAGGGCTGAGGATGATCAGATTAAACCATTAGGGTTATGGATATCAAAGTTTGATAGTGTACATCCCAATAAAGACATTTATTTCTCTGACCAAGGAGAATTAGATATGGAGAGGTTTAATAAGCTTTTGGATGAGGCAATAAAGGTAGAAATAGACTGCAATAAATTCATTGCAGATATTAAAAGCATTAAAAATGCTAGGTGGGAAAGGCAAAAGACTCAACTAGAAGATATTCAAAATTTTGAGTGGCCAAAGGAAGAGGATTTGATAGCATGGGAAATTATGACAAAGCCCAAGAAGAAGAAGCCTGTCACATTTGATTTAGATGTTATAGATGAAGAGTAAAGGACACATGGCACCTGATCTATGAGCACAGGAAGGTTAGTAATCTTGAAAAGATTAGTGTAAGTTAGCCTGTATTGGCAGTCACTGGATCTTGTTAAAACTATCAGATACTATCCTCAATACATACAGACAAAGGTGCCAACATTCACAAAAGGACAAAGTACAAAATCAGATTTCATGCTTCAATTTTTTCCTCCCACCACTTGGAGCTTTCTTGTCTTTTGTCTTTTCCTATGTTTTTAGGGTTAGGTTTCTTAAAGCATCTGAAGCTTGTTGCATCCGTATCTTAAGGATTCCAAGATGGTTTGAACCTATAAATAGATCTTATTGGAACATTTTAAAAAGGTGATGAAATATAATTATAAGCCAGACTATAGAATTTTGTTTGAGTTTTTGAGCTTTAGCCTCTATATGTATGAAGAAAGAATATAAATAAAATATAGTGCAACTTCTCTTCTATATTGTTGTTGTCTCTTTACTTATTATGTATGCTCTTTTATGTTTAATCTGTAAGGCATTTTAAACATATTGGTTACAAGGTAGCTATCTAATTACTTACAAGTTTCTTTCAAGGGAAGAACTAAGTTTTGTGAGTAGTTTCAGAGAGTATAACAATATTTGAGGATTTGATACAGCAGTGTTGGAGTGATAGGGTGATTTGTAAGGCATCTTACTCGAGTTGCATATAAGTTATAAGGAAATCTATAGTATATTTATTTACTTTTTTGTGGATTTTCATCTTTGACTCTATAGCCCAAGGATAAGCATTGGTCTAGAATCTATCAAGTGGTTTATTATCACCCAAGCAATTTAAAATACATAAATCTTTCACATTTACATTCAAAACATATAAGTCTAAGAAATTGTATCAAGATATACAATTCATTCTACTAATCCCTTTAAGAGAGGATTAAAATAGGTTGTCCCTCCTAATCTCTGAGAACTATAAAGGAAGAAGGATGAATGTCCTTAAAACACTACTATTTGTTGTTATCATTTCAATAGTTTTTATGGTTAAACTCTGTGTTAAGTTGCTTTCAGTTTTATGCAGAGTAATTTATAAGGTAATATAGTAAAAAGGAAGCAAATTGGTATCCACATTTACTAATACTTTAAGACAACAATCTTATATAGGTAATAACTGCCTGGGTGTTGTGGAACCTAAAAAGAAGGAGGTGATAATAGTTTCCCCAGACATTATCATAAATCCTCATCAATTAGAGTTTCCTCTTGCTTGAGTAATTATTTTCAGATATTGGTAGTCATAGAGTTAATCAAATATTCAAGCATCAGTTGAAGTTTCAACAAGAAAAAACCCTAACAAATTGGCGACTCTACTGGGGACTGATACAAGAATTTTAGAACCTAGTTGAAGAAGATTAAAATTTTGAATACCATAGATTATATTTACCCATCTGATTCGCTAAAAAATTGGTGATTCTGCTGGGGAAATAGAGATCGTAAATCATATTTAAGAGTTATCCCAGAATTTGGTTGCAGACAAGCATTCATAAGTACCAGAGATAGATTTTTTTCCCATCCGAGTCACCCTAACAAATCAGCGACTCTGTTGGGGAACCAGATATTGCAAAGTCTTGCTAAAAGTATTCAGAATCTCTAAGGGTTTTTAGGAGACAGTATATTTACATTTGTAGTTTCCAGGGTCATTTTTATAGTATTCATTCATCCCAAACAACTATTGGGTGGCAACTCTAAAGTTGAATCTCTGAAGATCAGTAATAATTTAAGTAAACATCTTTCAAAATGAATACTAGGTCAAACATGAAAAATAATCCTGAAGTTGCATTAGATGGTGGACTCCCATCAACTTTAAGGATGGAGATGTCTTGGAGGAAGAAAAGGAACCAAGTCAGTATAGATGAAACTCCTCCAAGAAGTAAAGAAAGAAATTCTAGGAGAGAGGAGAGTAGCAATTAGTCTAATCATGAAGGTTATACTTCAAAATATGAAGAAGCTAGAGACAAAAGATTAGAAACACTTGCAACTACCTCCACTTCAAGTGAAAGAGAAGGAACATATACAATCATCTCAGATCTAGAGGAAGTTCATTCTGATGAGATGGTTGAGGAAGAAAGACTCCTCATGAAACATCTTTCCCTTATTCAAAAAATGAAAAGGGAAAAGGAACTGAGAAAGAAAAACATGAACATAAAGATGTCGATAGAATTAAAAGGAGATCATTAAGGCATCAAACTACAAAGAATGCTAAGAGGTCTCAAAAGCACCAAGGAATACCCCTTACTCATAGAGCTTCTAGTTCACAAAAGGTTAAGGAAAAAGGTAAACAAAAGATGACTGAAAGCAAAATTGAAGAACCTAAAGTTCAGAAGGCCCTAACAGAGCAAATGTCCAAATTGGATATTGATCTTGAAAAACTAAGAATTGAAAAAGAAACCATCAAAAAAATGCTAGAAATGGCACAGATGGAAGTTGTAACAATAGAAATGAAAAATAAAATATATTTTTTGCAGTCTTCCAAATATTATTATGCTGGAACTGAGAACACAACATCTTCCAAAGAAAAAAATGCTACTTTCAAAGAGGCTGATAGTTTCCAAAGGAAACCATTGAACCCTGAAAGGTATAAGCAATTTAATTTTATTGGTTTTCCTGGATACCCAAATGCATTTCCAAAAGATGTAGGTGATGTGGGAGAAAAGCTCCCAAAATTTGTAGGTAATAATGTCATCTCTTGTGAAACACACTTGAGAAAATTCATTGATTTTGTTGATGATTTGAATATTACTCATGAAGATGTGTTAATGAAGCTTTTTGTTCAGTCTCTAGTAGAAGATGCTAGAGAATGGTTTAGAATTATTTCTAATGGTTTTGTTGCTTCCATGGATGAATTAATTGAATTATTTAAAGATCAATATGGTGATAGGACAAATAAAGGGTTCTTGTTGAATGAGTTCAATAACATCAAAAAGAACTATAATGAAGAGGTCACTGAGTTTAATACCAAATTCCAAAGAGCGATGCATAAATTGTTTCAAAAAAAAGGCTGGATGAAGAGGTATGTCTAGCAACCTATTTAAATGCTTTTGATTCTAAAATGGATTATTCTCTAAGGGATAAAAATCCTAGAACCCTCACCGATGCTTATAAGATAGCATTAAATATTGAGATGAATAGAAGGGTGTCTGGTAAACTAAATAGGAGAGATAATTCAAGGTTTAGTAAGAGTAACCCAAAGGAACCAGAGTATAAAGAGTATAGAGCTCCACAAAATAATAGGCCATCCTATAACAACACTTATAATCCTCAGAATAAAATACAAAATCATCCTTATGGAACTCAATTTAAGGATGGGAAGCCTATTGTCCCACCTATAAAAGAAAAATATGAGAACAGAACTCCAAACCCTTTGCATAAAAGTGTTGTCCATTTGTACAGTGATGATTTTGTTAGTAATAACTGAGAGAGGGGGTGAATCGATGGCCTCAAAAACTTATCCTTAATCTAACCACCAATCAAATAAACTTCAGATTATTAAGTCCCTACAAGATGCATGCCATGAAATACTTATAATGATAAACTATCTGTCAGTTTTCCTTGTATGTCCTTATTCTCCTTGATTACCGATAAGCAGTATAACTATTTACCAAAATACAGTAAATATGTAGAGTATACCGATAAATCTAGTATTAACTATGTCAGATACAAAACAATAAAGAAATGAATCATACACATATAACACATGAATTTTTAATGTGGAAACCTTGTTAAGGGAAAAAACCATTGGGACCGGTACCCCAAATTTTCACTCTTCTGAAGTGAGCCCTATTAAGAGCCAACCATGTTAAAGGTTACAAACACACTGTTAGGTGTGACCTTGTTAGAGTATTTTTCACATATAGGTTGTCACTTAGTATCGGGCATCTAATGATTCCATCCTTGAATCAACCTCTCTCTTAGACTATCAATAGGCATCGGGCATATCCAATGCTACTTTCATGAATCAACCTTTTTGGCACTCCTTGGGATGTACCTCAATATATAGAAGACTGTTAAGTCCTGCTCTGTTAAGAGACTTGATGCTTCAATGGTTAAACTAAAACAAAATGACCTGTTTCTAATGCAACTTGAATTGCAGATTTTCAAATCTATTTAAGTACATTACCTCTCTGATCAATGTATCAATTTAGTTCTTTTGTACTCCATACTTTCTGCTTTGTGATGTTGTGTTCACTATTTTTTGGTGTCTACAAAATTCCTTAGCTCTACTTCAGCTTGATTGATTAGTTCTACATGAAGTTGTTCTTCATCAATTTCTCTTCAGCATCCTCTTTCTATTCACTCCCATTAATCCCCTTTTCATGTGATACAAAAATGAATTAAACTTGTCTCTTATATAGACATGGTATTCACTATTTCTTGATTCTTGATTCTTGATTCTTGGTGTGAAAAAAAATCCAACCAATTTGATTTAAAACATAACTCCTAATTTATCTCATAGTTATCTTTATGCAAACTATACAAATCTTCTTTAAATCAATTACTTAACTCTGGTCAAATAAAACAAAGAAAACAACCAGTTAAGTCTATCTTTAGCTCTTGCCAGCTAGATATTTTGTCATTTCTAAACTCTTTGTTTTGTCGATCAACTCTTTAGTTAGTCATCGGTTACAACTGCCAGTTCCATCGGTGTGACTTCAGTTAGCTTCAGGAACTCTGTCCGTCGGGCAACTCTACTTTTAGCTTGTCGGGCATCCTACGGTTTTGCTTCATCGGGCAACATTATCTTCTGCTCATCGGGTATCACTGTGACTTTTCTTCTTTGCCTTTACCGATGGTGTGCACTCCATCATTGTTATCTGTCACTTAATGAATACTTGACTTTTATGCATTGTTGAAAGCATAACCTTTGTTCCATTGATTCTCTAAAGTCTTTGGCATTATTTACATGACCGTACAGATGATATAAGTTGACATCAATGACTATACAAACCATTAAATGATTTAATGCCTTGCATTATCTTCAACTTAACATTGTCAAACATTTAATCAGTTACATGTCATCAAATTTTTGGTGTGAGGCTTGTGAAGCCCCACATAATTCTAAATTTTTCATTAATATTTCCTTAGATTTGAAAGAAAATGAAGAACAAGGGGATGATGAAGGTGAACAATGTGATTATAATATGACAAATGCCTATTCATATCATGATATAGACTCAGATAATGAAATTGAAAATCATGATTCATATGGTTCACAAGGAAATATAGAGATTCATCATCAACAAATCTTATCAGATAGTGAAATAGAAGAAAATGATGACCATATAACATTTTATGCACAAAACAATCAAGATATTCCATTGGTCAGAAAAGCTTTAGATGAAGAAAAAGTAAGGTTTACTGCAGATCTTTTGAACAAATCTAGAAGCAACTATCACTTAAGTAATAGAGTAGTCAAGGGTACTGGTAGTCAACCATCTGGTGTATTTATAAAAGAAAATAAAGTAGGCACCAAATATGTTCAAAAGAGAGATGGCTTGGGGAAAATGCAAATAAACCTAAGGTTAAGATTATAACTAAAACCATAGAGCCTATTGTTGTACAAGAAGGAAAAAGCAAAGGTACAAGAAAAAATTAATTCTTCTCTTAAGATAGAAAACAAAAAATCTAAGAAAGAAGAACCAACTCTGAACATACAGATTGAAGAAAATAATATTACAATTGAAAAACTAAAGTCCTCAGATATGAAGTATACTCTAGTAGACATGGGTCACTGTTTGTCTCAAATGACTGTAAAAGTGTCATTTTTAGAAATGATGAGAATCAAGGAACATAAATAAAAGGTTCTATCATTATTAAGAAATGTACCTATAGTGAAAGATCAAAGTCTAGAAAATGTTGATAAGAAACCAAATAACAAAGGGAAGGAAGTTGAAGTATTGACTTCTGAGATTCCTCAAATTTTCTTAAACATTACTTCTTCTCCAAAGGTTGTTGACCCATTTTTTCTAACACTGGTAATTAATGGAAGGATGCTTAAAAATTGTATGATTGACTCAGGAGCATCAAACATTGTCATGCCAGTTGAAATCATGAAGTATATGGGATTACAAGTGGACACTCCTCATGGGAGATGTCAAGCAATGGATTTCAGGGAAGTCCCTATTATTGGTACTATTGAAGCCATGCCTTATAAATTAGCAGTATGTCCTGATATGATTTTAACTATGAATGTTCTTGTTGTTGACATACCACCACATTATGGGATGTTGTTGTCTAGAAAGTGGAGTGCTTCAATGGGAGGTAGCATACAAAGTGATTTATCATATGCTACTTTTAATATTAATGGAAATAATGTTAAAGTGTTAAGAGAAGGTAGGACTCCTCATATGGTTGAATGGTATGAAGACACTAACATTAATTACTATATTGATGTGGACATGGATAATTTCATAGTACAGAGGAGTGATCATCATCATCAGAGTGAAAATATTGAGCCTCTAGTTAAAGAATTGAGTATACAAGATGATGGATTGTGGAAAATGTATTTTGATGGAGCTTGCTCAAAAGAAGGATCAAGAGCTGGTGTTTTAATGGTATCTCCATCAGGTACAACTTTCAAATATTCTTTTTTGCTACCCTTTCAATGTACAAATAACATAGCAGAGTATGAGGCTTTATCTTTAGGGCTAGAAATTGCCATTAAACATGGAATAAAATGTTTAAAGTTTTATGGTGATTCTAAATTAGTGGTAGCCCAAATAAGATCCAAATATGCAGTGAAAAATGATAGATTAAAGATGTATAAATATGCTATTTGGGATCAAATTGAAATTTTTAATGCTTTTGATATAAGTTGGATAGAAAGGTCAAAAAATATAATGGCAGATTTCTTAGCAAATGTTGCTTTGAAAACTAATGGTCAGACCTTACATGGGGTATCAATACTTGAAGTTAAGACAAGACCAGTTGTTCCAGATAATATATACAACTGGAAATTTTTTCAGGATGACCAAGATATTTTGAAATTCATTCAGTGTCTGGACCATTATGAGATGTAATGCATAGATTGCAATTCTTTACTTGAGAACATTAATGGTAAAGATTATGTCTTAGGAAATGAGGTTTTCCAATTAAGTTCCAATCAAATTCCTAAGGGTCTGGTTGAACTTGAAGCATTGTTCAGTATTCAAAATGATCACTCAACAAAAATAAGCAATGCTAAGATTGAGGACTTAGAGGAAATTAACTTAGGATCAGAAACCAGTCCTCAAGATGTTTATATCAGAAAAGGTTTAGATTCCCATATAAGGACAAATTTGATTAAATTGCTGAGAAAATATAAGAACATTTTTGCATGGTCATATGAGGATTTAAAAGCTTATAGAGAAGACCTTTTCCAACATGAGATCCCACTAAAATCAGAGGTGAAACCATTTAGGAAAAAATAGAGGCCTATTAATCCATTGCTAGCCCCAAAGATGCAGCAAGAGTTGATGAAGTTAAAGGATGTTGGGATTATCCAGCCTATCAGACATTCAACATGGGTTTCAAACTTGGTACCAGTAAGGAAAAAGAATGGTGACATTAGGTTATGTTTGGATTTCAGAAATTTGAATATTGCCTCATTAAAAGATAACTATTATTTACCTAACATGGAGGCAATGTTACATAAAGTAACTGGTTGTGAGCTGCTATCAATGATGGATGGTTTCTCTGGCTACAACAAAGTTTTAGTAAAGGAATCAGAACAGTACAAGACTGTATTTACCACTCCTTGGGGAACTTATGTCTATATCAGAATGCCATTTGGATTGGTAAATGTAGGGGAAACTTTTTAGAGGGCCATGGATGTTGCTTTCAAGGAATTTATTAATTTGTTCATGGTTATTTATCAAGATGATCTAACTGCATATTCTAAAAAATATGAAGATCATTGTGAACACTTGGGTAAAATTTTCAATAAAGCTTTAAAATATGGTGTTTCATTGAATCCTAAGAAATGTCACTTTGCAGTATAGGAGGGAAAGTTGTTGGGATACATAGTGTCTAAAAATGGAGTAAGAATAGACCCTGAAAGAATAGAAGCAATCCAGAAGGTCATTGCTCCAAAAAACTTAAAAGGAGATCAATATTTTTTAGGAAAGATTAATTTTGTTAGAAGATTTATAGCAAACTTTGCAGAAATTGTCAAACCTATCATAAATTTGTTGAAGAAAGATGCAAAGTTTAACTGGAATGAAGAAGCTCAAATAGCATTTGAAAGAATAAAGAAGGCATTGCAAGAGGCTCCTGTTCTGAAATCACCTGATTATAGTAAGCCCTTTTCATTGTTTTCATTTGCATCTTATCATACAATTTTTGTTGTTTTACTACAAAAGGATGAAGAAGGATTTGAGCATCCAATAGCTTTTTATAGTAAATCTCTCCAGGCTGCAGAACTAAACTATGAGATGATGGAGAAATAGGCATATGCTCTAGTAAAAGTTGTAAAATCTTTTAGACCATATTTGGTCTGTGCTAAGGTACAAGAATATGTCCTACACTCAGTAGTAAAGGATATTCTTACTTAGTCAAAAGTCACCGATAAGAGGTGTAAATGGATAAATAGAATACAAGAATTTAATCTTGAAATCCACATTACAAAGTTGGTAAGAGGTCAAAGTTTGGCCAAACTCATGACAGAGGATAACTTGAATTTAGTGAAAGTGAATGAGATAGAGACACATGATCAGACAGTTACAAGTATAGAAAGATAACCATTTTATGCTAGCATTGTGTACTTTTTGAAGAATGTCAAGTGTCCTGATGCTATGATTGAAAATCAAAAGAGAAATCTTAGATTGCAGGCTCAAAAATATACCCTGGTCAAAGGAGATTTATACTGGAGAGATAGAAACAGTGTATTGTTATTATGTTTGGATCAGAGCCAATTTAGAAAGTTTTAAGTGAGATGCATGCAGGGGAGTGTGGAGGTCACTTTTCTGCCAAGACCACTACCCATAATATTTTAAGGGTCGGTTACTATTGGCCTTGTTTATTCAAAGATATATAGGCATATGTCAGAAAGTGTGAACCTTGTCAGAGGTTCTCAAATAAGCTCAAATTTTTAGGAGCCCTATTATTAAACCCAATGAGTGTTGAAGCCCCTTTTTCTATGTGGGGAATTGATTTTATTGGTGAGTTTGCATAAAATTCTAGTGCAGGACACAGCTAGATACTGGTAGCTACTGATTATTTTACAAAGTGGTTTGAGGTCATTCCTACAAAAAAGGAAACAAGTAAAGCAGTTACTGAATTTTTAATGGAGAATATTTTGACTAGATTTGGTGTACCTTCAAAATTAACGATGGATAATGCCATGTTCTTTAGATCAGATGAGATGAAAGAGTTCTTTGATAAATATGGAATCATATTGTCATATTCTTCCCCATATCACCCACGGGTAATTGGACAAGCTGAGTCCAGTAACAAAAGTATATTAAAAAAGACTCTTGAAAAGAATAAGAGAGCATGGCACACCAAACTAAGGTTAGCACTTTGGGCTGATAGAATGACAGTTAAAAGGGTAACAGGTAAGTCACCATTTGAATTGGTATATGGTTTACAATCAAGAATTCCTATAAACAATTTGTTACCTGTATATCAGTTCATGCAAGAAGAGTAGTTAGATGTTTTTGATAGCATGCAAAATAGAATGGTTCAATTGGCTGAGTTGGATGAAACAAGAAGAGATAGCTAGAAGGAAAACATCAAATTACAATAGAAAATGAAATATCTATTTGATAGAAGGGCTACTAATAGAAAGTTCCAACCAGATGACTTAGTTCTTCAATGGAATGTGAGATCAAAAGATAAAGGAAAACACAAAAAATTTTAATCTTTATGGCTTGGGCCATTTGTTATTTCACAAAGTTTTGGAAAGGATTCCTATTTACTGAAGAACATGAATGGAGAGTAATTTGAATTTCCAGTGCATGGGCAATTTATGAAGCCTTTCTTCAGTTGAAAAATGAAAGTTTATGCACAGTAAGTTTGTATCATCTTGTATATAGGTAGGTTTTCCCTTCTGTTGTGTGTTTCTTTTCAAGTAGTAGGTTAATCAGGGTTGCCTGCATTTTTTGAAAAAGTCTACAACCAGAGATTCTGAGATTCTTTGCCATAAACTGTGTTTAGCCATCCTCAGGTACAACCACTATTGGTTGTATTCTTTGTTTTTTGAGTTTGTCCTAAAAATTCTTAAAGTCCCTGTCATTCCTATGCCCAAAAGGTAAAGATTCATGTTTGAAACCATTGATTAATTTGTGTTTGAAATTTCAGAAAAGCCCTAAATTTTCCAAGTTGGTTCTATTTCTATGTTAATTTTTCATGACTTAAGTCCGAGCTTATTTGCATGTATTTATTTCCTAGTGGCTAAGTCTCGTAAGAACAAACAAATATTCCTTATGGTCTTGAGACTTAGTGGAAAGCTTTGGTTGCATGGTCTCGTGATAAAAAATAATATACTAAAAAAGTTATGAGACTTAACGTGGACCGTTGATCTCAAAAATAATCCAACGATAGTCACTTTGTCTCTTGATAAAAGCGGAGTTAGTTATATCATTTGGCGACTTTGAGTTTAGTCAGTCATGTTATCTCTTAATATAACCCATGATTATGTGTTAATTTCATGAGATTAAAGCATACGGTGTTTTCTCCAAGTCCCATGATCAAAAGTGAGTTAAGAAAAAGATTTGGAGATTACGCGACAATCATGGATCAGAAAGTTAATCTAACAGCAGTCTGGAAGTCTCTTGATTGTAACCATGGTTCAGAAATTATTAAGTGACATGGAGATTAAATGGGTTCCAGGTCTCTAGATAAACTATAGGTTAGATATAAGTTTAAGTAAAGGTGTTGTCATGAAGTCGCATGAATAATGATGAGTTAAGTTAAAAACTAAGAGATTAGGAGACAACCACCCAAAGGAAAAAGAAATCAATGGTAGTCGTGTTATCTCCTAATGCAAATTATAAAGGTAAATTAATCATGCAATTAAGAGACTAATGTGATTAGTTGTGTGGTCTCTTGATTGAACATGAGTTAAGAAAATTATCTAGCGGCATAGAGATTCCACAGTCGCTGAGTCTTCAGATGAAACCTAAGGTAAACGAACAGTTAAAATTGTGCTTTGTCATAGTGTCTCCATAAGATGGAGGGTTAAGTTAAAATATCAAGTGACATCACGCCAACCATTGATCAAAGTTTTAATCTTACAGTAGTCGCTAAGTCTCTTGAAGGAACTATAGTTATTGAAAACATCAAGTGATAAGGAGACCACTCAGTCGTTGAATCACTAGATGTCAACTAGAGTTAGATAAAGACTTTTCAACACTGCCATCGTGGATAATTATTAACCAATCAGAGTAAAGAGATTTTTACAGATGGGAAGGTAGCCATAGTATGAGTTAATGCAGCCAATCAAATTTGATTTCAATTTCATTTTGAATTTTATAAGGTTTTATATGAAAGAATACTCATCAAAAATTGATTATCTGACAATATGAATGTCACACCTAAAACCAAAAATTGATGTCACTGTGTGCGAAACTAATGGAAAAAGTGATTGAGTTGTAAGTTTACCAGCTAGAAGTGACAATATGCATTGAATTATGAGTTATAAGTATGCTTTTCCATTGCCATTTCATTTTTACCAAGCGTCCAATTTCTCAGAGTGAAGAATTCATAAACATTTTAGTGTTTTCTAAGAAATGTTTTATTTCTAGCAGAGAGGTGATTTACTAATTCAGAAGTGGGTAAAGATTATAATTGACAGTGTTCCAGAGTTCAGAGCTATAGTTTTTAGAGAATTCATAGTTTGGTGAGGGTTTTCAGTAGTTTTGTTTCAATATCGGTGAATAAGGGTTGAGAACAGAATAGAAAGGAAGTATGATTCAAGCATAGAGTATGGCCTCCACCAGTGGGAGAAGTGAAGATGTTGAAGATGAGTCAAAGGGAAAAAGAAACTACTCAAATCAATTCCTCACTTTGCCTCCAGGTTCAAACCAAAATTGAAAGGTTAGTGCAAATGTTTTAATTGATGATATGGCTTATGTTAGGGATGCAAAAACACCAGGGTCATCAAGGTATTCACTTTTCAATTATTTCTTTAATAATAGTGATGAACCCATACCTATCTCAAACCCTTGGACCTATGGATTAGCTACGTTGATAGTTCATGATGTCTTTATTGATGTTGATTTCATTTTGTAATTGGCTAGTAGATATGACCCCTTAATCAAAACTATTAAAAGGGATGATGGAAAACACTTACTCACTTTGGACCAGAATTCTTTCATGAAGGCCTTTAATGTATATTACCCTATGACCATTGAAATAAATCTAAAGAGCCTAGAGAATAGCTACACTAGAGAATCCAGCATTGCTGCTAAGTTGATCAAGGATCATCATATCCCTAAGAAAATGAAGACTTATATAGCCCCCATGCCAAGAGCAACCCCATATTTTTACAAAGACCTTAATTTCTATATTAAGTACATATCATATGCAATATGTAGAGTGCTCAGAAAAGATGTTGGGGTAGACAGGATCACCTCAGATATTTTGATGATGGTGTTGGATATGCAGAGCCTTCATACTACTTCCAATTATGACTACATTCAGTATATTATTGATCAGATGCACCAAAGATTTGTAGATATACAAAACAAGAAGGATCATCCAAAATTTATGCATTATTAAATCCTCATGCATTTGATTCTCTACTATAATTTTGCAGTTATGAATTTTCAGTCTCTACAGCCACAAAGATTTCACCATAACCAGCCCAACCCTGTTCAGTTTTGGCTTGGAGTATGGAATTATACATCTAGAGAGCAATATTTCTGTGCTTTTGAAAACTGGATGATCTATCCACTTCTTAAGTGCATAGGTGTTGATAATCCTAGATTTCCCATTAAGATAATACAATTACTAAGGCCCTACCAATATCTTCATAAATGGCCAAGAGACCATAATTGGGGGGATTTCTACTATGAAAATAATTTCACAATAATGAGGGTTTATGGTTTCTCCCACCCTCCACACATCTTTCCATACCATATACCCCCAAGTATAGATGCAATGGAGTTCATTAGGAAGCTCATTATGACAGATAAAGAGCATTTGGCATCACACAGGAAGGGTACATTTACCCCTAGGCAGTTCAGGATCTACAATTTCACTATTGGAAAAGGAGCCTTAGACCTGGTGAATGCCTGGTTGAACCATTATAAAATGAATGCGGCCCTGCATAGACATGTTGATACTGAGGGATTCACTCTTAGTGCAAAGAATTTGTTCACACCAACTATCCCCTACACAAAGGAACATGAAGAGTGTATGGAGAAAGATATAATAAGAAATATCTTGGAAGATGAGGAGGTGGATAAAAGAGCAAGTAAGTTCAATGAACTTATGGACCTGGAGAGGAAGGTAAAAATAAAAGGAATGAAATTTGGAGGTTTCTACCCTAACATGCCTTATCTAAAAATGGTGGATGCAATGATTGAAAACCATACTCTTTTGTGTAATCAATTAGAGGAAGCACCAGTGGTACCAGAAAAGGGCCACAACGAGAATTCAGAATCAGAATATGATGATGATAGTGATCAAGGTTGTCCTTCACCCAATGCCTATCCACATTATCAAGTAGTTCCATTACGGTAGGCAGTAGAAGGGGAAGATTTCATTGACCTAACAGAGGTCCCAAAAAAGGAAGTGACAAATGAGCCCCCACCTTAGAGACAAAGAGTAGAAAGAGGGGAGCCTTCTAAGAAAAAGAAGAAAGATAAAATTGGAGCCCTGATAACTAGAGATTGACCCTATGATCATTTATTCAGAAAATAGATCAGGGTAGGGAAGAAATTAAAAAGGGATGCAGAGGAAGAGGAGGAACTACCTCTTAGATCATGTACTGATGAAAGGTTGATTCATCAAGAGGAATTCCTCAAGGATGACAACTTTATTAAAACAAGAGAATTCAAAGATTTCCTCATCTGGAATATGTAAAAACAAATTAGAAATCATTTGCAATTGGCAGGTGGTAACCCAGTCACTCAAGAGGCCTTACAAACATTGCAGGATTATGATCCTGAATCTGAGGAGATTACACCAGAACAGGAAAGAGAACTAGTCAAGGCCAGTGGGATACTATTTGTAGAGGGATAGGAGTTGTCCTCAACATTCATTATAGATCAAATAAGAAGACAACCTGACATCAAATTGTCATCAGAAACTCAGGTTGGAGACATGATTAGAGGGTTTGGCTATAACCCTAAATCTCAGGCACTTGCAATGTGGAGCCTATCTCCCAAAGGTCAAAATCCATCCATTCTTGATATTCAAGAGAAAATGGAAGGGGATAAAATTATATAAACACTAGATAATAATGGGGATCTATAAATAGCCCAAGTAATGACTCATTTTGCTCACCTTGATGAGGCAAAGACAACCCAATTGTCAGATAAATTGCATAAACTCACTAGTGACACTTGTGATATTGTTAAGGATAGGGAGATAACAGTAATAACAATTAATGAATAGAAGAAGCTCATAGATGAGCTTACTAAACAATTTCTAGATATAACAGAGCCTTCCCTTGTTGAGCCTAAAGAGGTAAAGAATATAGAAATCCAAACAGAAGATACAGGGGATATATTTGTTGAAACAAAGTAGGGAGTTACAGAGCATAACAATGTGATTTTGGAAGCATTGTCTTCAATTTTTCAGCATATAATTGACACCATCAAAGATAAGATTGATGTATCATATGGGGCTTATGGTAGGTTTCCAGGCCTACAAGCAGAAGTGGCTAACTTTTTGACAATTTTGAATTCTTATTTTGCAACTCGGTCTGGAAGAGCTTTAGTTTTTGAGAGATTAGCATCAGTACAATCATTTAGATCAGATCTACCAAAAATAGTAACCATTGTTGGCATAGAGATAGAGAAGATTGGGGCCACTTTATCCTTTTTCAAAGGAAAGGCCAATCAAATTGATGCAAAGTTAAATATGTTTGGAGTAAGTTATAGTATGTTCGTACCTCCAATTAGGGCTGAGGATGATCAGATCAAACCATTAGGGTTATGGATATTAGAGTTTGATAGTGTACTTCCCAGTAAAGACATTTATGTCTCTGACCAAGGAGAATTAGATATGGAGAGGTTTAATAAGCTTTTGGATGAGGCAATAAAGGCAGAAACAGACTACAATAAATTCATTATAGATATTAAAAGCATTACATGTGCTAGGTGGGAAAGGAAGAAGACTCAACTAGAAGATACTCAGAATTTTGAGTGGCCAAAGGAAGAGGATGTGATAGCATGGGACATTATGACAAAGCCCAAGAAGAAGAAGCCTGTCACATTTGATTTAGATGTTATGGATGAAGAATAAAGGACACATGGCACCTGATCTATGAGCACAGGAAGGTTAGTAATCTTGAAAAGATTAGTGTAAGTTAGCCTGTAATGGCGGTCACTAGATCTTTTTACAACTATCATATATTATCCTGAATACATGCAGAAAAATGTTTCGACATTCACAAAAGGGAAAAGTACAAAATCAGATTTCATGCTTTAATTTTGTCCTCCCACCGCTTGGAGCTTTCTTGTCTTTTGTCTTTTACTATGTTTTTAGGGTTAGATTTCTTAAACCAACTGAAGCTTGTTGCATCCTTATCTTAAGGATTCCAAGATGGTTTGAACCTATAAATAGATCTTATTGTAACATTTAAAAAAGGTGATGAAATATAATTATAAGCCAGACTACAGAATTTTGTCTGAGTTTTTGAGCTTTAGCCTCTATATGTATGAAGCAGGAATATAAATAAAATATAGTGCAACTTCTCTTCTATATTGTTGTTGTCTCTTTACTTATTATGTATGCTCTTTTATGTTTAATTTGTAAGGCATTTTAAACATATTGGTTACAATGTAGCTATCTAATTACTTACAAGTTTCTTTCAAGGGAAGAACTAAGTTTTGTGAGTAGTTTCAGAGAGTATAACAATATTTGAGGATTTGATACAGTGGTGTTGGAGTGACAGGGTGATTTTTAAGGCATCTTACTCAAGTTGCATATAGGTTGTAAGGCAATCTATAGTATCTTTATTTAATTTTTTTGTGGATTTGCATCTTTGACTCTATAGCCCAAGGATAAGCACTGGTCTAGAATCTGTCAAGTGGTTTATTATCACCCAAGCAATTTAAAATACATAAATCTCTCACATTTACATTCAAAACATATAATTCTAAGCAATCGTATCAAGATATACAATTCATTCTACTAATCCCTTTCAGAGGATTAAAATAGGTTGCCCCTCCTAAGTTCTGAGAACCATAAAAGGAAGAAGGATGAATGTCCTTAAAACACTACTATTTGTTGTTATCATTTCAATAGATTTTATGGTTAAACTCTGTGTTAAGTTGTTTTCAGTTTTATACAGAGTAATGTATAAGGTAATACAGTAAAAAGGCAGCAAATTAGTATCCACATTTACTAATACTGAAAGATAGCAATCTTTTATAGGTAATACCTATCTGGGTGTTGTGGAACCTAAAAACAAGGAGGTGATAATAGTTTCCCCAGACATTATCATAAATCCTCATCAATTAGAGTTTTCTCTTGCTTGAGTCATTATTTTTAGATATTGGGAGTCATAAAGTTAATCAAATATTCAAGCATCAGTTGAAGGTACAGCAAGAAAAAACCCTAACAGGGTGAAGAATGAAGAAAGCACTCTGCAAGAATCAAATCTAAGCTAGAAGATCTTACCAAGAGTCAAATATTTGTATTGGTTAAAGAAAAATAAGTATGGTATGATATGGCATATTTCATATTGTTTTGATAGTATGTTTCCATCAATGCCAAAGGGAGAGATTGATGAACTATAACTGATTGAATATTTGAAGATGATAAGTTGATGATCATCAAGCTATAGAAAGTAAATGCAAAACATTAAATTAGTTAATGTATTGTATTTTCATTGATATCAATTTGATATAATCTGATTGGTCATATACATATTGTCATAGAATTCAATAAACCAAAGAGATAAATTTTATGTTATCGGTAAACATAAAAGGGTAATGTACACCGAGTGACAGTAAACACTGATGGATAGAAAATGATAAAACACTTAGCTGGAAAGAGCTATATTTAGAGTTAATTGATTGATTGCTTTGTTTTCATCAATAAATTGAACTAAATATTTAAAGCTATTTTTATTTACAGTTCTCAAGGAGAAATCTATGGAATAAAACTAAAGCAAAGCTTTAAAGATTAAAGCAATGCATGGCAAGATTTGCAGATCAAGAAGCAATCTACGCCAAGAACAAGAAAGAAAAGGATATTGACCAGTGAAAACATGTCTATATAAAGAGAAAAGTAATTCATTATGAAAAAAGAAATGTTGAATAGAATTCTGGTGAAGATAGAAGTCTTCATGCAGATATGATCATACATGCTGAAGAACAGAGCTAAGAATTCTGTAGACATCGAGCAACAGAGACACAGCATCCACCGAGCAGAAAGAAGAAAGAAGGGGAGAAAAGGAATTGAAGATAAAATTGATCAGAGAGGTATTATGGACTAACAATAGATCTAAAAATATTCAAGTTAAAGTTGTATTATTGAACGGATCATTTATTGTTTCAATTTAACCATTGATTCAGAAAATCTCTTAACTGAGTGGGATTTAACCATCCTTATTGTATTGAGATACTCAAGAGTATCAAAAGGTTTTCATGTTGAAAGCATAGTGAATGTAGGTCAAATGATAAATTTTTAGTTTTAAATCCTCTAACAAGGTTGCACTTAACAGTTTATTTATAACCTCTAACAATGTTGGCTCTTCACTGAGCTCACTTTAGAAGAGTGAAAATTTTTGGTTACTGGTCCCAAGTGTTTTTCCCTTAATAGGATTTCCACGTTAAAAATCCATGTAGAAAATTTCTATATGGTTCATTACTTTGATCTTATACTTTACACATTACTAAAACGTGATTGGTCGGTAAACACTAAGTTTATTTACTGCTACTTGGTAAAGGCTAGAAAAAGATAGTCAATATACTCATCGAGCAGTATATATTTGATAAGATTACTTGAAGGCATACATCTTGTAGGATTGAAATATAACTGAAGGTATTATATTTGTGATATAAGTTTTGGTTGGATTATTGTATTAGTTTTTGAGGCCACTGATTCACCCCCCCCCCCCCCTCAGTTATTCTAACAAATTTGTCCTCCTTCTGGTGTTATTGTCTCCAATTACTTTTCTACCTTCTCTAAAACCTCATCTTCTCATCTTCCTCTAAGAATTCAAATTAAATAGCCTTCTCTTTTAGAAACTCATCAGCCTTGTATTTGAGTTAAAATTTCCTAAAATACTTTGACTTGATGAATTTCTCATCATTCATGAATTCCTCACAGATTGCTAACCTCACATCTTCAGTGATGTCTCCTCCAAATATGAATGTAGCAAGGGTTCTTTCAGGAGGAGGCTCCTCAATTGATACTCTTCTTATATCACACATGTGGGTGGGAGGGGCTTCTCAACTTGGGTTTTGAATCCTTCTTATGAATAAAATGGTATTTCCTTACCTAAAGGTAAGGTTTTAAAAGGTATGATGGATTTTGGATTTTAGGTACAATAATCTGTCATGACCTCGATGAAGAAGATGGTTCCATAGGCTTCTTGGATGATGGAACAATAAAATATCTTGGGGGTGGAAGGGTAACCTCGGGGGGAGTTTGTGAGATTGTAGGAGAAAAAGGAGAAGAAGTAGGTGCTTCATATTTGAGTGGAGGAGCTGAATGGACGTGGCTAGGAGGTGAAGGGGCTTGACTAATGGGAGATCCAGTAGATGAAGGAGAAGAATTTGACTCATATTCTACTTCAATAGGAGAAGGCCCAAGGAGTGAAAATCACATTCATATTATCATTCTCTCATGTGGAAAAGGCAATAGATCTAAATCTCTATACAAACTCAAAAGAGACCTCATCCTAGCCTTTGGGATTAAAAGACTTCCAAGTATGGGAATACTCTTCATAATTTATCTCCTTCATAATCTCATATTACTTTATTTTATACCACCTCTCCTCTATTTTTAGCACTTCTTGGTAATCTTGAGCACTTCTAATCAAATCTTCATCTTCATTCCATTCATTTTCAGACGTGGTTTTAGCAATATTTTGAATAAACCACTTAAAATCATAGAATCTATACTTATCAAGGGGAAGGTTATCTTACTAAGTTCCTCATTTAGTGTTGGGATATTGAGAAGGTTGTTGGAGATTATGTATGCTAGCATTAATGTTTTGGCATTGATATAAACATATTTTGTACTATTGGAGACATTGTTCTTGGTTGTTCAGTGAGTTGAATTTCTTGGTATGGATACTACACATAAGATATATAGTTTTTATTATAAAATTGGTTTTGGTGATGTATTTATTTGATGCATGTAAATTCACAGATGTTAGTGTGATGGTTTGTGAGAGTTATGATTGATTTATCAGATTTTGGTACCTTGGTTGTTCATAAAGCGATAGAGTTTCAGTTTTTGGAATGGTATAGATTAGTGTTGAAGAATTGTTGGTTACTAGCCTATTAGTGATTTTGGCATGAATATGTGTCCTTAATACAAGTGGTTCATTATTTTTATGCTAGCATGCTATTTTTCTTGAGTAACAAAGCTTGAAAATATTATTAGTGATGAACAATGTAGAGATGAGTTTAGAACTTGAGTTCCTGTTGCTGCAAAGTTTGTTGAGGTATTTCATGTTGTTTTTTGATGTTTCTTGATCCTGTTCTAATCATTTTTTTGGTTTACATTGGTCAAGGTGATTGGGTTGCATGATTATCATGTAACGTGTTTGTGTTCTTCTTTTTGTCTTAGTAGACCTGATTATGTAACGTGTTGCGAAGGTTTGGTGCGTAATTTTTGGATTTGGAGCATGTTTGAATTTATTGATATGGCTCATTGTAATATTATATCTGACATTCAATGGATCACATTATGGAATGAATTGTAATTTATTAATTATTTTCAATTAGGTCACTGGCTGACCTAGTTGAGATGAGTTGATGAATTATATTTAAAGGTAATCATTTGAAGTTGAGAGTGTGGGTATAGATGGGATAAATGATGTATATTATATTGTATGAAGAGGTATGAGTGGAATATAAAATGAGTCATAGATATATGCACTGCATTGGAAATTTTTGGCACAATAGATGTTATCATTTAGTTCGTGTGTTTGGACTATAAGTTATCTTTGATCTACAGTCGGCTGATTTTATAAACAAGTGATCCTTGTTGTTATTATATCTTGAGAAATAAGCCTAAATGCATCTGCATTCCCCATCTATGTAATAATTTATAATTTTAGCAGAGTATTTTCTTATTGTGGGTAATCAACCCCACCATGTTTTTTTCCCTAAGAGGTTTTCTACGTATAAAATCTTGGTTATATGTGTTGATATGTGTGTTTGAATCTTGCATGAAAGTTTATCTTTCAAATATTTGTTTAAGTGGTTTAAGTTTGAGATTTTTTGGACACAACTAATTTACCCCCTATCATTTGTGCATGCTACCTTGGTCCTAACAATTGGTATCAAAGATAATTCTTCTTCTTGAAGCCTAACTTCTTGAGAAGATCTTTGTTGGTTTACCCTACTAATGATGGTTTACTGAGACGGGGGGTGAATCAGAAAATATTGAAACTTAACACTTTAAAACTAAACCTTTGATTCAACTCGGTGGTTCAAATAACAGCAGCAACTGAAACTTATAAACACTTCACAAACTTGATAAACAACATATAATATAAGAAAATAATATTCATAGTTATCAAGCATCACATGTAACACCAGATTTAATGAGGAAACTCAATTTGTGAAAAACCTATGTGGTAATTGTCACCCACAAAAACAAATACTCTTCTAAAGTATGTTCGGTTAAGATCCAATCTGGTTAAAGATTACAATGCACATTTGTTAGATGTGACCCTATTAGGGGATTTACCTTAGATCTGTTAAGATTTTCACCCTATTAGGAGTGGCCTGGTCAGAGGGCTTAAACATTCATCCTATAATGTTACCTTTCACAAGGATTTACAAAAAGACTTAATAGGTCCACTCGGTTAAAAGATTTTTTGTCTCAAATATTAGTAAGAAATAGTGTACTAATTTGAACTATGATTCTGTAACTATCCTTTGCTTGATCATATCCCTTTTTTTCTCTCTTTAACTTACTATCATCAACAACTCATCAGTCTCTCCTCTGGACTGGTTCTCCAACTTTTTCACTACTCTTCTCTGTAGCTCTTCATCTATTAAATTTGCCAGCATCTCTGTATAAACATACATACTCATAAAAATATAGGCCTCTATTTTGCCTCTTAATCCTATTGATTAGGTTTCCCTTCAATTTTATTTATTTGTTAGATCATCTCAAATGAACTCATCCAATGTATTTGCAACTCAGTTAGGTGATTAACCTTGCCTCATGGCTTGCCATTTTCTTGGAACTCACAACTTACCTTTTGTCACTTAATCTTCATCTTAGGTTTTGAACTTGACATTTCATGACCATATATCTTGTAACAAACTTTTTTTTGTTCTTATCATCTTCTTGATCTATGTGCCTTCTCATTAAATTCATTCTGATCCTTGAATCCAAACTGTGTTCCATGCTCAGTGACTTCAGTGACTATCTTCACTCAGTGTCTTACTTCACTCAGTTACCAACCTTGCTCAATAATTAACCTTGCTCAATTTTCAACTTCACTCAATGATTATATTTTCTTTTCTCGATTGACTAACAGTTCACTACTCAGTAACTAGGTTGTTCCCTTTATCGACTTGACCTCTCTGTTATAGTGACTTAACAACATAAAATGTCAAGTAAAGGTAATTATACCAATAGTTCCACATTATTTTCTGGTCTTTATTATCTACCCAATTAAGTTACTCTCTGATTGATATGGAAACTTAATATAAACTAGAAATCAATTGCTTGACATCAATGACAAAATAATAATTGATTTAAACCTTCTACTTGCTTGTATTATTTTGAACACAGTCTTCATCACCATTACCATCATTTGGTTAACAATCTCCCTCTTTGGAATTGATGGCAACACTATCAATTGATGATGGTATACTATGATCTATCTATAATGTCTTTGTTCTATCTTAGCTTATTTTTCCTCTTTGCCTTCTATTACATTTTCCCTCTTACATGTAGTCTCCTTTACTTGTGTATTCATCACTTACTTCTCCCTTATGTATTCATCAATTACTTACTGTACTTATCTCTCTTTAACAACAATGCCAAAGATACATACTCCCAAAATATTGTTCAGGTAGTGAATCATACCTTGCATGTACAGATTTCTCTTTGCATACATAAATCCTTTCACAACTTTAGGCAACACCTAGAGTGTGATCACTAGCATCAACTCAAAATTCAGATATTATAATGTTCTTATAATTGATGCAACATGTCTCTTGCATTAATGATTTTTTGATAGGGGTAGGACCCCTAATTTACCTCTAAGATACTCAAAAGAATCCTTTGGTAGTGGCTTGGTGAATATGTCAGTAAGTTTCTCTTTTGAATTCACATATTTCAACATGACAAGCTTGTCTTGTACTTGAAGGCATTATATTTCCATTAGTATATACAAGGAAAAACATGATCTACACCATCGGTTTACACTACACCGACAGACAAGGCACAGCACTACCTGACGCCCAGGTTACCCGATACTGACAAGTTTAAAGCATCCCGAAAAACACTTCAGTGTTACCCAATGACAAAAAGGATAAAGGAAGCTGACGAGTAAAAAAAGTGCAACCCAATGGAATAGCAAAGAGATTAACCCAATAGATTAAGGGAACCCAATGATCAATTCAACAAAGGAACTTTGATAGACTTTTAGTTCAACCCGACGACCAAGAACTGACAGTCAGTTACATCCCGCAAAAAGTGGATCTTACTTTCCACGTCAGACAAAACACTGAAGTTGTATATATAGCTTCTTGATTTGTTTTTAAATCCATTGTGTGTGGAGGAAGCAATGTAATTATTATTATTTTAATTAGTTTTATTGATTTAAAACATGCAAACTAAAGATCAAGGTCAAGTTGTAAACCTTGGATCTAAGAGTTAACATTGTAATGCATGAATCCAAGAGAGGTCAAATACTTCTATAAATATATGCTCAATCTATTGTGAACATGTTGTTGTTCGATGATGATTGTAGCCATGGAGAGCATCTAAATACCAAACAAGAGATTTCATGTAGAGGGACAGAAAGGAATCAGATTAGTTTTTTCAAGAACAGAGCACAGGCTACCGACAAGAAGAGAAAGGTATTAATCAATCACTATAGGTGATATTTATATTCTGAGAGCTTTAATGGATATTTGATTAGCAATTAAAGATTGCATACAGTTAGGTCAATCATTTTTACTCATTCTAACAAGTGTAGTATGCATAAGAAATCCTTTCAAGAAAGGTGGACTTAACAGTCTTATTGTAAAGCTCTTAACTGAGTGCACACTTAAATCAGTGTTTCTAAAGCTCTTAACAGAGTAGATCTTAACCGGTCTCCACATTAATACTAATAATAGGGTAGATCATCAAAAGTGATCAATTGTAAGCCTTTATCGGCTCCCTTCCATTCTGTAGATAGTGAAGTTTTGTGGGTGTCATCCCCACCGTAGTTTTTACTTCCTAACAAGATTTTTCTGCGATATCATATCTTGTGTTATGTGTTTATTATTTTCATGAATGTTTGAAAACAATTAAAGAATATGAATTAATGGTACATGCATAAGAAATAACAATAGTAATGGTTGGTAATACAGTAATGAATGGTCACTAATGATGAATGGTGTAAAGAGTTAAAAGTTTTAGAGGTACTGATTCACCCCTCCCCTCTTAGTACTACTTCCCATTAATCCCAACAATTGGTATTAGAGCTAAGTCTCTTCTTAGAAAGCTTAAAGGATTAAGAGAAAAGATCATACAATGGAGAAGTACAAACTTGACAAGAATATTGAGAATAAAAATCTTGAGATACAGATGTTCTATGAATAGTATAAAGAAGAAAGAATCCAGATGAGAGAGCTATTGGATGAGAGGATAGGTATGGCAACCCGGAGCAATGAAAAAGATTATCAAGAAGAAGAGATTCCAGATTTCTTTGAATCTTCAGGATCAACCACAAGAAAAGCATCAGATGCATCAAAAGAGAACATCACAAATCTAAAGGACATCAATCGACATCTGACAGAGCAAATAAAGATGTTGTAAATCGGTCAAGAGTCCCAGATGGTAAGAATTATTGATGTGATGAGTTCTGCTAGACAAGATGAAACGTAAAGAACACTAGCTATTGATGATAGAAGGAAGATTATAAAGAAAATACAAGAAAAGGAATTAGAAATTCAAAGAAATGTTGATCATCACCATGATCTTACAAATTAGATTATTCTTATGAGTCAAGAAGCAAACAGAATAAATGTGGAACTCATTGAAAGAATACAGATTATTGGTGAACTAAGAGAAGAGAATGAAAAACTAAAGCATGAGGTAAGAATTCAGCAACAACATAATGAGGTTATCAGCAAGGCTGAAGAGAGAAATAAAATAATGGATGATTTTCTTGAAGGACAACAAAGATTCAACATCAACAACGGTCTAGGCTTTACCAAAAATGGAGAATCATCAAATCAAGCCAAATCAAAGAATGTCTATGAAAATCCAAGACCAATAAAGCTTATATGAAAACACTGTGGAAAGCAAGGCCACACATAAAATGTATGCAGAGGTAAAATGAAAGGTATTCCTAAATCTACATCTTCATTCATAGTATTATGTTATAAATGTAACAAGAAAGGGCATAAAGCATATGAATGTAAGTCTAAGGTGGATCAACCAAAGAAGGAAACCTACATGGACAAATATTGTCCTACTTGCAAGATGAATGGGCACACAACTGAAGAATACTAGAAAAAGAAAAGGCAAGCATGGAAGCCTAAAGGTCAAGAAATTCCTTATCAACCAAAAAGAATTGGTAATCAATATACATGGGATCAAAATACATGGACAAAATATACAGCATGTGGTAGATATGGTCACCTTGCTACAAAATACATGATAGCATGGACCAAAAGATCTAGAGGTTGGTCAAACCCCAAAATGGCATGCTTACACTGTCATAAAGTTGGTCACCTCAAGAAAGATTGCAAAGACTAACTGACAGAGACAAGCACACATCCTAATGGAAACACCATTGAAGATATCTGGAGGGAAAGAGACAAAATGTGGAGAAAATCTTCAAGGAATGATGAAGCTGGACCAAGTAATGAAAATGGTGGCACCCCATCCAATGGATTTGGTGACATCACCACCCCCACTTAATTTGAAAAAGTATGGAACTGCATTAAACTAAGTCATATTTTGCATCAGTTCCATTATACAATTGATAGATAGTCAAAATCTGCATGAATAAAGATGCATATTATGTTACTTGTTACAACTCTGAGAAATCAACCCCATTGGTATACACATACCAAAAATCATCGGTGAACATAAAGGATGAGTTGTTGACACTTACCAAAAATTGTCAGTCAACACATAAAATAGATAAATTGCCTATGTAACCCGACACCCGTCGGTAAGGAAGCAAAGTTACAAAGTTGACATGACTCAATACTGATATCCATCGGTAAAAGAAAAATAACTAACAGCTATCCTGAGCATCATGACAACACCGATGATATTTTTGAAAGTCTTCCTGATGAACTCCATCTTCATGTCCCAACGAGTCATTGAGAATTTATGACAAGACTTGGGGTAAAAGGTCTATAAATAGTCAACGAGACAACTTCATTTTGCACCTGCAATTTGAAGAGAAAAGGCAGAGTGGAAAACAGTGATTGAAGAGAAGAAAGTAGAGCATCCTCAACTCAATCCACACATAGAAAATAGATCATTCACCATTTTCATGGATCAAAGTAAGTACCAAGGGAACCAAAATCACTTTTTCGTTAATTATTAGAAAGCCCTAATTTCAAAAAGCCCTAAAACATGAAAAATGATGGCAACAACTTCAAGAACAATAAAGATCAAGAATGAAAAAAAGAATATGGTTAGGTTAATCAAGAACATCACATGTGTAGAGCCCAAATACAAGATCTATTCAGAGATTGCATCACAACCTGATGAAACCGGCGCGTTTTCTAATATACCACCTAGGGTTTTTCTCATAGAAGATGTTAGGTCTTATATTCATTGTAAGATCGCCGAGATAGGTGATCTAGAGATGGATGAAGATTATAAGAAGCTTTGTGATGCAGAAGGTAACCTGAAGGAAGAGCACAAACACTTAGAGTTTAAAGGGATAACTAATGCCCTACATTTCTTGAGGGACTTCAAAACTGACTGGATCAGGTTAGTACTAAGTAGACTACATGACCAAAAGCTATAGTTAGACCAACCCAAACAGATCACTAAGGATGTCCTTCATGTTGTCACTGGTTATCCAATAACTAACAAGCACAAGGCACCAGGGATAACTTTAAGAAACCCCCCTCTAGAAAAATATATAAAATCCTGGCGAATCTTTCATTTTATTTTTAAAAAAATTACTTCATATTGGTGAATCTCTCAATTTTTTGGGAAAACAAATTATTTGTATTGGTGAATATTTTTTAATCACAAATGTTTTGTTGAAAATATTGGCGAATCTCAAGCAATAACCAAAATTTCATTAATGACCATGGAAAATAATTATATTTAAATAAAAAAGAGTTCTTATATAAAATTGTTAGGCTAACTATGAAAATATTTGATGGGTTTAAGGGAACTCTATAGTATCTAGTTGCTACCATTTATTTATAATATAATCAAATAATCCTCATTGTATTGTGTGAGATAAATGTATCATTATTTTTATTATTATAATAGGACCTAGAATTTCTTGAGTGTCATTGATTTATCAAAAATCCAAAAGAAATATTAGCCCCGATAAGTGTTACAAATAAGAGAGTAACATTTTTGCCTCATGGAATATAATGAAGATCACTAGATTATATTTTAAATCAATAATGACAACTAATATTGGTGACACAACCCTACTATAACTAATATTTATGATATATTATTGGTTAATTAATTTAGATTTCTATAATAACTGATAAAATTTAGGCGAATTGAATCTAACCATCTATCAAATATTAGGCAAATATTTGAGTTCAAATTTTTAATAAAATAAATTATTTGGCGATTTAAATATTTCTAAAGAAAAATTTTGTAAATGTTTGGCGATTTAGGTTGCCTTAAATCTTGAATTATTAGCCAAATTTGGATTCTGAAATTTCAAAAATTAGCCAATTGGCGAATATTAGCCACTAAAAAAATCACTGCAAGGCACATAAGCATCCTTCCAGGCCAGAAGTTAAAAACCTTACAAAATTTGAATGAGGCAACAGAGGTCTCAAAGTTAACACCATTACCGACAAAGAACTTAGATTCGGTGCTTGTGTTATTGGTTATGAGATATTTCATGCAAGCAGGCTGAACAGCATATCCTCAACATCAGTAAGAACAACCTACAAAATAGTAACCAAGGGCATACAGATGGATCTATGTGAGATCCTGTTGAAACAACTTGATGAAAATATGAACACAATCAGGTCTACAAAATCTAACACATGTAAGTTTGGCTCACTCATCGTGTGTATACTGATAGAAAAACATAGGGATGAAATATGTTTTATGGTGGACACAGATTTCACCCACATAAAACCGTTTGTACCATGGATAGATTGGTTAGCCCCACTTGATTATGAAATAAATATAGATAGGCAACCAATGCTATTGATGCATTGATCAATGAGCCTATTGACAAAAAACAACCAAGGTTTGGAACCTATGAAGAGGCCAGATCAAAGATAAAAAGAGGCCTAGAAACCAAGAAAAATATCAATAAAAAGGATAAGATGGTCAAGCATCTTAAAAAGATTATATCGGTTACTGAGGAGGAACAAGAGAAATTAGAGGAAACTGATGAACAGGGCACCATCGGTGAGGGAAAAGAAGAACATAAATTAGATTATGAGGCCACTCAATCTGATACACCTCCACCTCCTACAAAGAAGCAGAGGACAAGGAGTTAAACTGCTAAAATTGATACTACCCCTCTTAAGAAAGGTCAAGTAAGAACCTACAAGAGGAAGCAGCCAACAAAGCAAACCAAGCAAACTATGAAAACAACACCTCCAAAGAAGAGGAAAAGACTTGTCAGGATAAAAGATGACATAGAAGACACCAAGGATGATGAGCCTGATGTGACAAATAATAATTTTAGAAATATAACAATTGATGAGGTAGCTAAATCTATTGCTACATCTAGCACAATGCATGACAAGAGAACCAGACAATGGGATACACTAAAACCAGAGGACCAGAATGAGATACAAGAGGTAATAATCAGGTCAATGGTAAAATTCAAATATGTACTAGTTGAATTCATCAACCAAATACCTAAGGAGCTGGGTAAGAAAATATCTCAACAATGGTCATATGCTCTGCAAACATAAAGAGAAGCAAGGGAGAGGGTACTAGTAACACTTATGCCTCCCAAATCTAAGATGGAAGAAATCCAAGAAATATTGAAGAAGCACTCAGGAAAATTTGTAGCTAAGATAAGAGCTTACAAAGTGCTAGAGAATAAGTTTATAGAGTTGGACACCATGATCGAGACCAAATGGAGACATCTGCTAGATCTACCACCAGAGTCATCAAGTTTTGAGAATCAATTACTTCTCACCGACACACCTCATAGAGAGGAGGAGAAAGATGAGGCAAGTCCTCAACACATTTCTTTGGACAATGTTGAATATATGGAGCCAATAGATTTTGACGAAGTGATGGGAGATCTTAAAATTCAAGATGTAATGCCCTTCCAAGAAACCCAGGAGAACTTAACCTAAACATGACACTAAGTTCACGGAATAATTTTTTTTTTTTAAATGTTTACAAACAATATTAATAACAATGTGGAAGCAACCCAATGAAGTACATGACATATATGAAATACAACACATACATGATTAACATTCCTTGAGGGTTCCTTGACCTAGACTTACTCTTAAACAAACTAATCTATGATTACAATAATAAAGAACTAACATAAAGGTTACATAATCTGAAACCAATAACATACATCTCATAATAAAGATTACATATACAACTGATACCATAAGGTATACTACCTAATCAACATCCACTGCAAAAATCACAGGGTATATAATAATACATAATAAACAATATAATGCATCCTCCAAAGGATGATAACCAATCTATACATATGGTATAAATACACAACTCAAATAACTGAGTGAGTCTCCAAAAAACTATGAAGATAGAACTGCATCAAAGAACATCCAAGCATGAAGAAGAATCCATCAGAATTTCAATGGTAATAAGAATCACTACCACCCGACCACGTGGAACCAAAGGTCCACTCCCACCATGCTAAGGAGATAGTAACAGGCCCATCACACGGGGTATACAACAAGAATGCAAACACCAAGGTATACATGACCTCATACTTCAATGCAAAGGAAGATCCTAGAAGCAATCTAAACCATATCAAGGAATACTAAACAACACCAGAGATAACTGACACTCGTAGGACAACCTAAGCTCTATATAGGGAAGTGTCATCACATTAGTCCAACCTTGAAGGTAACCCTAGTAGTATCTCTTGACCCTGGCCTCCAAGTGACACTATGTGGCTCAGTGATCCTTTCACGAAGATAAGGATCCCATCAATTCCATCCTATCATGCGACAACATTCAAGACATGGGTAGAGACTCAGACATCTTATTAATTCATTTTAAACCCCTTTAATGTATCATATTTTCACTTATTAAGTAACCTGCCAATGGGATTACCTAGTAACCACTTAGGGTCCTGAACCCCCATTGCAAGTCACTTCCCCACTATACACTTAGTTAACCTACCTAGGCTCAAGTTCAACATAAGAAGATAAACATATAAACAAATCACATCCTACTCATTTAGGAGCACATAGGTTCTCAAATAACCAAACAACAACCATAATATCCTCATATAGCCATACAATACATCAAACTAAATCCGGTTTGGTTTAGGAAATCAGGACAATGACGAACTCATATAATCACAATTGTCATCATAATAACATCATACAAAAAGTATCATCCCAAAACCTTTGGTTTTAAGTCCTAGGGTCATCTAACCCACCAGATACCTGAAAGCATGATAACACAAAAGAGTGTAAAAATCATTTAATCACGCACCCAGAACACGTCATGGTGTAATCAATTTATAATCAGAATACATTTAAACAATTTTAGTGTTAACGTAAGGACAAACCATTTTATAACATCTTAGTTATGCAAATCATTTATCCATTAAAATTACCAATGTAATTCACTTTCCCAAGAAAAAGCACATTAAAAGTCCCTATAGAATAATTTATAAACTCCATAAATATAATTTGACCATTGAATAATTACTACTTTAACTACCATTACATCGAGTACATATAAAAAACAATGTAATGCTTGACCGTAGATCACTACTAGTCAACCAATATTTTAATATCATTTAATGATCTAATCATCAAATCCCATAATAACAATATAATCATAAATATTAATAATGATTATGAAAACAAGTATTATTAAAATTCTAACTAGAACCATTTAAATATTAACCACAACATTAATTAATTATATATAAATTAAATAACTAACAACCTATATTAAATAAACACAAACTAAAATAAAGTAATTTAAATAATTTAAGATTTTTTTTAAATAAAAACTTTATTTAAAACTAAATTAAATAAAAACTAATTTTAAAATTATATAAATACAAATTAAAAAAAAACAAATTTTTAAATAACAATTCGCAAGGGGGGGTGGACCCCACGGGTCACAGCCCTCATAGGCTCCCCACGGGCCCCCCCCACTCTTCCTTTGGAGGGTTTCCCCTTGGGAAACCGCAGGTCGTAGCCTGCGGGCCCTGCGGCCCCTTTTGGGGTACCGCACGGGCTCCGCAGTGCTGCGGGCCCTACGGTCCCTTGGGACCCATGGGTCTTTGGGGGTGCGCGGGACGTGGTGGCCCGCCACCCTCCAAAACCCCTTTTTTTTTTATAATATATATTTTTAATATTATTTCTTTCCTTTTTAAAAATACATAATAACCTCATAGCTTTTGTATTTAATAATGTTATTTTTTTTTTTACTGATGTAATTTTAGCAGACTGTATTTTTTTTTCATTGAAACAGCAAGTTGTGTTTTTTTTTATAAATTAATTTCTAACAATAATTTCTAAAAGGGAATACTAACTCCTTATCAAGGGCAATATAATAACTATATTTTTCAATAATATAGACTTGAATGTTGAATAGGAATTCTAAATAATCAAGAAGGGATTTTTTTTTTCCTCTAATACATGCATGATGACAAAAACAATGAAAAACGATATATCTTTTAATATAATTATTTATTTTCAAGAGTAGTTTTCTTTTGGTCTCAAGTATGCAAATCTAACCAATCTCTTGTTTTCTTACAGGTTGATTAGGGGTTTGGGCAAGGACATGGTGAGGTTATGAAATCCATATTTCCATGGCAAGGAGCTACAGATCTGAGGATCTCAAGAAATTTTAACAACATATATCAATTCTTCCTCAAAGAAGTCTTCTTCCTGCAGATCTGAAACCCTAAAGCCCAAAATTGAAAACTCTTACACATCAATTGAAAACCCTAATGCCCTTCAAATTTTAACTCCCAAAAATGAAACCCTTTATGC
>MU224858.1:8298408-8326363 GCA_018584345.1 Thuja plicata
AGGTATTTAATTTAATTTTCAATTAATTAAATACCCTATATTTAATAATTAATTGCAATAATATTCAATTAAATAAATAACATGATATAACACCCACATAATCACATCAAGCACCTGAAACTGAAAATGTGCAAAATCAATCATGATCAAGGAAAGGGATACACGAATTCCTATCAACTATATGAATTCGGTCAGGGTAGTCAAAACAGATACTTGTCCACTGACTAGGACAATTAGGTTTAGGATAGGATTTGGACCTGAAAACTATCTCCCCTCTCTTACCATTGAGATTAATGTGATAGGGCACGCTCACTCCTGCCAATTCAGGGAAGATGTAGCCTGGTACTTGCAAACCTGTCATCACAAAGATGAACATACATGCATATATCATATGGCAACCAATGGTCGAGACTAGGTTATCATGTGGATCTCGCTGAAGCAAGTAACTACTACTCTATCCCAAACCATACCAAGCACATCAAATAGTAATGAAAACATACAATGATCCATGTGCATATAAATCTAAGGTCAGTATTGTCAGAAAACCATAATCGAAATGAAATCCTAACATATACTTAAGCATCATAGAATAACCATAAATCACATACACACCAATGATATAACATACTAACAATGGATCAATAACATACTAAAATGTAACACATAATATCATATAAACCATCTGATTGAATCAACACATACATCCAAAATTCCTAAAAGAGTTTGGCATCCACAAACTGAAAAGCAACCTAAGAGGTGGGTATTACACAAGACATCACTAATTATGATTATGATAAAGATCTACAGAAGAAAGATGATGTTATATTCATATCACTTAAGGATCAGACTAAGAAACAACCAATGGAGACCCAAGAAAATAAAGAAATGAATGTTGCTAATGAAACATGGTAGGACACTTCTATCATAGACTTAACAGAACCAGACCCTGCAAAGAAGATACAAAATGATGAGGTTGTCACTGCTCAAAAAGACCAAACCGACGAGAAGGACACCACCCAAGATACAGCCCAAGAAAACACACAAAGCAATATGCCTATATTAATGAAGGGAATCAATATACTAGAGGTTAATGATGGATCTACTACAGAGGACACAAGCACACCCCAAGACAAGGGTAATGTTGAAGAAAAAGATACAACAGACAATACAAAGGAAAAAACTACAGAGCAAGCTGCAACTGACGATCAAAAAGATAAGTCTACTGATCTAAATAAAGAGAAAACAGAAAAGGTAGAAGAGGACACATAGAAAGAGAAAGGTGAAGAAGTACAGAAAGATGAGATGGAGAAGAAAATAGAAGGAAAATCTACAGAGTCACCCAACATTTATGGAGAGACATCTTCACAAAATTGACAGGTGCACCCCGAGAAGAAAACACAAGAAGCATCATCTACACATCCTTCACCAAGAACTTTAGAAAATAAAAATGAACTAGAAATGGTAGGTCATACATCTGCATCCCCACAAGTATCAAAGAAGAAGAAGAGAAAGCATAAGAATCTAGTAACTCTAGATGAAATCATTGAGATTCTAATTTGTGATCTGAGGACATTGGATCCAAATGAATTGACCAAGTATGCAAGAACCTATGAGAGAAAATCAATACAAGAAAAACTAAGGAAAGAAAAAAAAGAGGCAAATGTACTAGAAGTAGTAAGAGGTATACTTCAGCAAATAGTACCAAATATAGATATTGATCAAATTTCCCCAATGCTTGATCAATTGGTAGTACTCACGGATGCAATAACATCTTAGAACATATATGCTAAGAAGGTCATGGAAGAAAGAGTTGAACAGAAGTATGAGTTCAATCTAGCTGGAAAGATAAGCCAGTAAGTGGCATTGAAAAAGATAAAGCTTTCTAAATTAGTAAGCACAATTGATCCAATTATCTCAAAAGCTATTACTTTGATACAGAAATTATGCACATTTAATCAACTCACTCAAGAGTATACTGACAAGATAGCACAGATTGATGTTGATCTTAAGAAAAGTGTACAAAGTCTCACCAATAAAGAAGAGGCAATAAAATTGCACAATGAGCAAATCAAACAAGCTCGTAAATTGAAACAGGATATACAAATTGCAAAGATGAAGTACAGAGATGAGGTAAATGAGCTTCAAACTCAACTCTTACTAACACTTTCACCCCTACAACAACATTTGACAAAGGCAAACACACTAATTGCCACCCTAGAAATGTCTATCCTAGACAACATTTATGATATGCATGCCCGACTAGAGCTAGAGCACATGGCACTAGAAGTACTGAAAGAAAAATGGGAGAAATTGATTGACAATATCAAGACAACCCATTCCCATATTCTTGACACATTGTAAGTTACACATTTTTGTCACATTTTTGGCATCTTATAAGTTGTACATTTTTTTGTCATAAGTATCAAAGAAAGGGGGAAAATGATATGTTCACTCACCTCAGTTAAAAGGGGGAACAGTATACAAAAAGGGAAATGATAATTCAATACAAAGGGGGAAATGATATGGCATATATATAAGGAGAATGTATAGTATACATGTACATATACTTATACTATACCGATGCATATAGTTAGGGGGAGTCATACTATGACAAGGATATAGACATGGTGTACATACTAAACACTTTAGTATTATGCACATATCAATTTTTGCTAATGTCAAAGGGGGAGATTGAAGGAATTATATTTTTCCATTAGTATATACAAGAAAAAACATGATCTACACCATTAGTTTACACTACACCGACAGACAGGGCACAACACTACCTGATGCCTAGGTTACCCGATACTACCAAGTTTAAATCATCTTGACAAACACTATTCAGTGTTACCCAATGAAAAAAAGGATAAAGGAACCCGACGAGTAAAAAAAGTGCAACCCAATGGAATAGAAAAGAGAGTAACCTAATAGATGAAGGGAACCTAATGATCAATTCAACAAAGGAACATCGACAGACTTTCAGTTCAACCCAACGACCAAGAACCGACAATCACTTACATCCCACAAAAAGTGGATCTAACTTTCCACATCAGAGAAAACACTAAAGTTGTATATATAGCTTCTTGATTTGCTTTTAAATCCATTGTGTGTGGAGGAAGCAATGTAATTATTATTGTTTTAATTAGTTTAACTGATTTAAAACATGTAAACTAAAGATCAGGGTCAAGTTGTAAACCTTGGATCTAAGAGTTAACATTGTAATGTGTGAATCCAAGATAGGTCAAATACTTCTATAAATAGATGCTCAATCTATTGTGAACATGTTGTTTTTTTATGATGATTATAACCACGGAGAGCATATAAAGACCAGACAAGAGATTTCATGTAGAGGGACAGAAAAGAATCATATTAGTTTTTTCAAGAATAGAGCACAGGCTACCAACGAGCAGAGAAAGGTATTAATCAATCAATATAGGTGATATTTATATTCTGAGAACTTTAATGGATCTTTGGTCAGCAATTAAAGATTGCATACAATCAGGTCAATCATTTGTACTCATTCTAAAAAGTGTAGTATGCATAAGAAATCCTTTCAAGAAAGGTGGACTTTACAGTCTTATTGTAAATATCTTAATTGAGTGCACACTTAAATAAGTATTGCTAAAGCTCTTAACAGAGTAGATATTAACCAGTCTCCACATTAAAACTCCTAACATGGAAGATCATCAGAATTGATCAATTATAAGACTTTACCGACTCCATTCTATTCACAGATAGTGAAGTTTTGTGGGTGCCATCCCCACCACAGTTTTTACTTCCTAATAGGAGTTTTATACGATATCATATATTGTGTTATGTGTTTATTACTTTCATTAATGTTTGTAAACAATTAAAGATTATGAATTAATGGTACATGCATAAGAAAGAACAACAATAATGGTCGGTAATACAGTAATGAATGATCACTAATGATGAATGTTGTAAATATTTTAAAGTTTTAGAGGTACTGATTCACCCCTCCCCTCTTAGTACTACTTCCCATTAATCCCAACAGTACTTTCTCTCTCAAGTAATGATACTTGATAGATATTTTCTTGGTCTTTGAGTGCATTACCGGATTCTTTGATATGTTTATATCACTTGTATTATCATAATAGATAGTGAATAGATCGGTGATCTCTTCATGCATATCTTCTAGTAGTTGTTTGATCCACACAATATTTGTACAATTCATAGTTGCAGCAACATACTCAGCCTTGGTAGTAGACTATGATATACAACTTTGTTTCTTGCTTAGAAATGTAACTAGTCTTTCTCCTAGAAATAAATCCCCTCTGCTTGTACTCTTTATGTCATCAATGTTTACAACCCAATAAGCATCAATATATACTTTCAAGTTAAATTTTCCTCTTTTATTGTATAGTAGGCCGAAATCCTTAGTGTCTATCAGATATCTAAAAATTCTCTTAACTACAGACATATGTGTTTCCTTCTGATCGAAAGAAAACCTTGCAACAATCCCTACTACAAGAACAATATCAGGCCTATTGTGCACTATATATTGTAACTTAACAATCATTGATCAGTAGAGTGTCTCATCGACTTCTTGTGACTCATCCTCTTCAAATAACTTGCAGCCAGTGACCATCAGTGTTCCAATCAGTTTTGAGTCATCCATACCAAAGGTCTTTAGGATCTCCTTAATATATTTTGATTGTGTAATATAGATCCCATCCTTTACCTGTTGAATTTTAAGTCCAAGCAATAATTTAATATCTCTAATCATAAACATTTCAAACTCCTTTCTCATCTCCTCTGCAAAATATCTACACAATGTGTCATTGCCTCCAAAGATAATGTCATCGAAAAATATCTCACCAATTGAAAATTTGTTAGTACTATCACATTTCATATATTCATTGTTATTGTCACTAGTTCTTTCAAATCCTATTTTGATACATATTGGTTTCTTATTATGTCTTAAAACCTGTAGTTCTGTCATATTCTGATTCTTGGTTTGAAGTTTACTTATTTTAATTATTGGAATTTTTATTGTCTTTCTAGAGTTCTGGTTCTCTTGGTTTATATATCTATTATCCATCATGACATTTCTATTTTTGCCTATGATTCCAATATTTTATGTTTGGTTTCCAGATTGCTTTTGGAAAAATTAACTACATGATTTATATTCATACTATAAAAGGTCTTATCCTGAGTCCCCTGCTCCTTATTTACTTTGTCACAATAAGATTTATTATTAATAGCAAAACCCCATCCTTCCAGAAAGGATACTCCAGGAGTGATATTAATGGAGTTTGGAAATATGGGATACTTACATTCTTCCCCTTTTTCAATGAGACTATTATAGTCTGCCTTAAAAAAAACCTTAAGGTCTATTGTATAATCTATTATATTATTTTTAATATCTCTACTAGGGCTGAGTAGAATTTTATGTGAAATATTACCATAGAATTTTCCTAAATTAAGCTTATATGTAATTTGGTTTGCTCTGAATTTGATGTTGCAGGGAAAGGCAATCTTATCCTCAGTCTGTATCAGTATTTTAACATCGGATGAGTTAAGTAAATTAAGTTCTAACCCTACCATTCTTCCTAAGCTTCCTCAAATTTGTGAAATAATCTTACTATACATAAGTTCTACTGGCATATTTACAATTTTTACCCAAATAGGAATAGATATGTAGTCAAACATACTATATTTAAAATTTGGTTTCCATTCAATAAATTTGATTGCATGCCCTAAATAATATATATGTTCATCAGATAATAATTTATCCCTAATAGATACATTTCTGTACTCCAGAAAAAAGAAATTATTATTTTAAAAAGTCATACTTACCTATTCCCCAAAGGATTCATGGAGCCAAACCGTAATATTATTCTCTTCTATCTCATGACCATACCACTTCCCGTAAATCCCTAAGGTTGCACAGTGATTCCTTAAACCATTGATGAAAGTAAAATCACCTTTGATGGTTAAATCCTTCATAAAATTATTAGGTTTAATTAATTTTTTGGGACTTTGGGGCGTCGAAGAGTAAATCCTATTAGAGAGAATATTTTCAAAGTAATGTTCCACTATGTTCCATCTATGGGGTGGTGTATATATGTTATCTTTCTTATTTTCTATGCCATTCCCTATCTGAAGATGCCTAAAATGATTAAAGGTAGGAAGCTCAAAATTATAATCTTGCGGATGTACAGTTTGCTTTGTCTTCCTATATTTACAATTTTTAAATCTTTGTGCATTTTGTTAATAAGCCGGAAGCCACTCAAACTCCATTACCAAATTGTTTCGTGGTGATGCCCTAGGGAAAACTCTAAATGGGGAATTTTTTGGGTTTTCTCATTTTGGCTCTCTCTAAAATTAATGTTCAGCGGTTTCCTATTTAAGAAGGATTTATTATGACTAGCATACTTGGTTCTGTCGAAGAAAAAGAATTGAGCATTCATATCTTTTACCGTTGTGAAGTGCCTGGAGCATGTCACTACAAAATCATCCTGTGAGACCATTCTAGGGACCCGTTTGTGTTTTACCCATTGGGAATGATCATTTGGCCCTCAGAAAAAATTGGCCTCCAGATTTTGTAGCGGTATCATTGACAAACCCCACTATCAAGAATGCCTAAAATTAGGGCAAAGGGGCTACTTTAATTAGCTTAATTGTTCCTTCTCGGCCATTTTTTTCATTCGCTATACTAAAAAAGTTTTGGTTTTGAGCTATTGATATAGTTATGAAGAATTATTTAGAGAGGTATGGAAAATGGTATCTGGCTTTGAAAATAATTCCTTTATTGTAGGAATGATTGGTTTGTCTAATATACCTTTGATATGAGAGGTTTACATCTATTTTTTCATGTTTTGATTTGATTTGAATATTAAATATTTATATCCTTTCACTTTGGAGTGTCGAAGGGAATGTTAGTATGGAAAAAGGATATGGTTTGATTTATAGGTACTCTATTTGGCCTTATTCTTCTTCCTAAAAGTTTTATTCATGAGATTGACTGCAAGAGTAACTTGGGAGAGCTATAGAGACCCATGGTAAGAGAGATATAGAAACAAATTTGTTTGCATAATTTGCATATCATTAAATTTTTTCTTAACACTGTGTAATAGAGGAATTAAGCACATCCTCCATTTCAAGTACAATACATAGATATGATATTTGTTTATATACTTAGATTTGACATTAATCATGTACTAGGATTTTCTAAAGATATGTTTATAGTTATCCTCTTTAATATATTGGTTTGTATGTTTTCATTAGATTAGGGTATGTGAGTTATGCAGTTGTGTGAGTCGATCAACCATTTGATTGCAGCGAGATGAATCAAATTTGAAATGTCTATATCCATGAGATTTCTTTACTGTTCATATGGACTTTGTTAGTTATCCTTGTCTATGGTGATTTGTGCATTGGTACGCTACATTGGCATAGGAGAATGTATATACAAAGACTTGATGTAGTTTTTGGTTGGTATGTTGATGGCATTAAGTTCTATCTATGATGGTATACATTGGTTTGAAGTATAGTGAGTTTGGATTAATTCAATGTTTTTGTATTTTTTATCCATCGTATATGAGTAAGGCAATTACTCAAAGCTTTTGTTATAATTTAGATCTATTTTTTGTGTTCATGTAAATATTGGTGTAGAATTCAATCAAAGTTGATATGATTCACTTTGGAATACTCTTTTTTCTTATATATATGGCATGGGATGTGTTGATTGTTCAAACTAATTGGCCAAAATAGCCCCCCATGAAATAGCCAATTTTCAATCAATAGAGTAGTGGCCAACTTGACATGATGTGATTAGGGATAAGGAGATAATCGCAATCCTCTACACTTTATGCTCTGTAAAAACTTGGTGAGTGTACCTAAATTGATACCATTTTGTTCATAACTCCTTTATTAGTGAGTATTGCAAAATTGGTGTTCCTTAGTACATGAAAACTAATCACACGTATGATCTCATCTGATATTGGCTATGTTCTCGATTTGATGACATTTAGAAACCTTGAGAATAGATAATTCTAACCCTAGAACTTAAAACTATAAAAAACTTAACTTAAAATAATATGAAAGGGAAATGATTATTTTTTATTTTTGGAAGTGTGTTGAAGTTGCATAACAGTGGAATATGACTAGTCCATGTCCTAGGCAATATAGAGTCACATATGAAGTAAAACAATGAAAAGAGATGTGATATATTAACCAAAAACATGTGCATTCCACTTAATTAGTACCTTGTATTATCCAATCTACGATGATGAGTTATAAAATATAATTTCTATCCACATTAAAACCATACCAAATCTCTATGAAAGACTAAAGAATTGTATTCCCTACTTTAGAGAAATCAAAAACCCATCACACAAATGCAACACGGTACAAAGATGAAATTATAAAGTCCTCAATTATTGATTCCATAAAATAATGGACACAAATACGGAGACACCTTGAAAACCATTGAATTTTGATTTCATGATGCTCCTCATATTACACCTTTTTTTTCAAAATGTCAACTATCATTAGGAATCACTTATAAACACTTAGAACAGAGACACGCCATATGCATGTTTTATAGACTTGTAGAAAAAATGGAAATTTTTATTGTGGCTTATATGAACTCTTTGGACAAGTAGAAACAATAAAATAGAGCCTTTAAAACCCTTTTATAATATGAGGGAGAAGCAAGCTTCAAGCTCTTTACAATTTGATAATTGGTAGTAGGTAATCGCTTGACTACAAGAAAACAAACAACTTTTTTAGTTGCTGATAGAATCAACCATTCCTCTTAATTATTTGTGATTAATAGATTATGTTGATATAATCAAAGATTATTCCTCAAAAAATTATACTTATCATGTTGGCAAAGAAATGTGATCACCTGGCAATACCTATTTAAGGCATAATAACAAAGAGTAGCTCGTGGTGATTTTTCAAGAAATTTGCATTTAGTGCTCAAATTTTCTAAAAATTATCTCAAAATATATTTTCCATGACTAGGGTAAACATTATGATAATATCATATCATATTTCTACATTCTCAAAGATAAAATAGTAAAGTTTACAAAATTTCAAAATTTGGTGGAAGCCAATGGTCACTTCTTTGTTTAAAAATTCAAAAATGCATTGTATGATGACATGGGAAACCAAAATTGATTACAAAGAATTATATTCTTCATCATAATTTTGAATTTCTTGTAGATTCCTCTAATATTCCTCATAATTGATTTTGATTCTTTTAATCTTCATTATTGTTAGCTTCGTCTCTAACTTTAGAAAACAACATGTCTAAGTAAGAGTATTTTTTCAAATAAGAGTCTCATCTATTCTCCATTCTAATTTATGTCTCAAGACCTTATCTTCATCGTTATCACTTTATCCTTTAACATATAAAGGATTTTTTTAGAAACCAATGAGAGCATAGAACCAGGGAGCCTTATTTTGATAACCTTAGTGTAAACCTTAAGAATGAGTATTTGAATCAAAATTTTAAAATTTCCTTTCATCTCTCTAATCATCTCATATAAGTATCCTGGAAGTAGCCTTTCAAAATATATATCTAAACCTTTAATAACTATTTGTAAAAATTAAACTAAGAAAGAAAGATACCTCTACCATTTCAAGTGGGTGTGATGCAAATCTAAAGAATTCGTATGCCCATCCCATGTAGTATTTTCATGTTCCATGATGGAATTCAATCTAGATTCTAAAATATTTTGAATCATTTTTTTCATTGTTTTCACTTATCCCCCTTTAATCTCCTTGTATAATTGATTCACCTTTTATTTTAACCTTTATTTTCAACAATTTCCATGCCTAGGTCTTTTCTTAGACCCAACATCTCTTCTTAAACTTTTCCTTGAGGGGCTGGAAACTAAATGCACCTAAAGAATTGAGATTTTATTGTAGCTCATTAATCTTTTCTTTCATAGTTTCATTATCCTCCTCTAATCTCGTAGTGAAATTTTATATCGTCTTAGCCACATCTATTGTCATACCAATAGCTTGAGTTGCATAAATATTTAAGGCTCTATTGATGAGGAGTTGACCATAGAAATCTGTTAGAATAACTAAGAGGGGGGGTTGAATCAGTGGCCTCAAAAATATTCCATAAAATTAACCCAAAAAATTATTACCATAATTATAAGCCTCTAGTTATTCTAACAATTGGTATCAGATCTTTTGTGCTTAGAAGGAAGGTTTCAAGACCTAAGAAAAAGATCACAAGATGAGAAAATGAAATGTGCCCAAGTTAAACAAGGACAACTTTACATCATGGCAAAGCAAGATAATACTCCACCTATCAGGTATTGGAAATGATGTTACTCAATACTTGGATATTAAATATGTGTTTCCTACAGGACCTCACACACTTGATAAATTAAGAGAAAAGCATGAGCATAATTCTATGATATGACTAAGTATGGAATAACAGGGTTATGACTATCTCTACGATTACTGATCTAGAACTTGATTTTGGAGTAAGGGTAATTGCATACAAGTTCTATCAGTCTAGCAGATTGGATAGTGTTCCCTGTATAGCAGTTGATCAAGAATGGAAAATTGTGAAGAAGAATCACACATATGATCTTGCCAAGCTACAACAGACACAATTAGCCAAGAACCTTGCATCAATCAGAAAGGCTAAGAGCTTGTCATGTAAGTTTGGTTCTCTACTAGTTTGTATATTCTTCTAAATTCAGGATATATTTCCTACACTAGGAAATATTGTTTGGAAAAAGGATAGGCCCATTACAGTTCAGATCAGTGAATGTATAGAGAAACTAGGGATCAATTTCAATAGCATTATGGGTAGCTATTTTGTAGAATTCAAGAAGAGAATGAGATTAAGGACTAGGATTACTAAGTCACTAGTGGAGAAGAACTATGAGGAAATATGTTTTCTAGTTGATACAGATAACACTTATATCAAGGCAGTGACTCCTAGAATAACATGTTTAGAGCCATTTCCATATGAGATTAATGTTGATGAAGCATCAGTCACCATCATTGCACTCCTAGCCGAGGCAATTGACACCACAGTAGAGAGATTTGGGAACTTTGATGAAGCTAAGGCTAAGATCTCTAGAATTTTGAATGAAGGAACTATGGAGAGGAAAAGAAAGAAGATAGTGAAAAATCTGAAGAAAATGGTTGGCTTGGGTAGTGATGAAGAACCTGAGGATGCACCTCTAGGTCTGTCCACTGGACAAGGTGAGGATATTTCTATTGAGGAGGAAGTCAGTGCATCAGAAGAAGTTAGAAAGAAGGCTAAGGGAAAGAAGCCATCAATTGTCATAGTAACCAAGCCTAGCTGAGCAAAACCCAAGGTTACACCTCCTTTAACTAATCGTCCAAGGACAAGAGCATCTACTGTCACTTCCCCAGTTGAATTGAAAACAAAAGTATATGGTAAGAGAAAAGTTGTAGAGAGCAATTTTGGTAAGGAAGCAAAGGTTGCTCCTAAGGTTGAGCTGAGTGAGCCAGCAAAGAGACCAAGAAGGAAATTAAATTTGAGACCAGATAGTGATGAAGAGTTGACAGAAACTGATGAACCCACAAACATACCTAAATCTCAATTCAAGAAACCAAAAAGCATTGATGAGGTATGTGATATCTTAAGGAATTTAGCAGGGTTAGCAACATTTAAGTTCATCAAATATGACAAGTTGAAAATAGCAGATAGGCACAAAGTTCAAGAAGCACTCTTGGACATGATGAGCACCTTCAAATTGACTCCTACAGAGATAGGAAATCATGTGCCTGATGAACTATATGACCTTCTGTCAAGCAAATGGGAATTTTCACTTGCCACTGAAAGACAGATCTGAGAAGGAATATTAGCTAAAATAATACCTGACTTAACCTCAAAACAAAGAGTCAAATTTATTGAGGAGTACAAGAATAGTTTTTTGCCAAAAATCAGAGGATGTGTTGTTCTAAAGAATGACATAGAAGGTTTAGTACAGCAGAGTACAAGGATCTGGAAAGATATTTTTGGATTGATTGTTCCAAAAGAAAAGAAATATGGTGAAGGGACATCCGAGCCAAAGGAACAAGAAGCTAAAGAAAATACTACCCCTGAATCACAGACACTTAAAGATCAAATTGCAGAAGAAAAGAACTTGACCAAGGGTGCATTAGATGCAAAAAACTCTGTTGATCTGACTGTAGATAGTCCTATGGATTATATAGTTGATGATCCAATAAATTTGAATGTCGAGGAACAACAGATGCCAAGTGGTTAAGACACTGACTCGCCTATTAAGGAAACTGATACAGAAGAAGGGAAGACCACAGCATCCGAGGAAATAATTGAAGTTGTTAGTGATCATAAAGGTGAAGGAAAATAGCAAACAACTAAACCAGAGGTAACTTCACAAGATCCACCTATTTTAGAAGTTGTGAAGACAATTTTAGATAGTGGAGTAGTAACAATAGATGTTATTGATAAGCCTAAAGAAGAAGAGGCAGCACAAGTGTTGGTTGAGTTACCACACTCTGCATCATCCACTCCCACAGGTCCTAAAACCGGTGGTATGCCAAATCCACAGACTATATTGACATAATTGAAGGAGGCATTGGATACTGAAAGTGTCAAATGGAAAGACATTATGCTGCCGAGCATAAGTTCTCCAGAAATGAAGAAGAAGAAGATCTTGAAGAAGAAGTCACAAATTCTAGATGTAACATTAGATGAAGTCATTGTCATTCCACAATGGAATCCCAATGAGTTATCTTTTAAGCAAATTGGGACTCTTCAAGAATTACTTAAGAGGAAGAAAAGACAGGAAGAGTTGAAGATAGAACAAAAGCAAAAGCAAGTGTTGCATGACATCAAAGACATATTTACAAAGGCTTTTGACTTAGAGAATGAAATTCCTCAAGCTCCAATCATAGATCAACTAGTCACCATTGTACATAAAGTAATAGATGAGGACATAGACAGCAATGAGAAGCTTCTACAATGGTCCCGAAGAAGATTTGAGAGAAAATTTCTAGAGAAGATCTCAGAAGAGATAGCAACAAAACAGGTTGAACTTTCTGTTCTTGTAGAAACCTTAGAGAAAGTTACAGCCAATGTTTATTCTTTGTATAGGAAATTATGTGATGTTGAATTTTTCACAAAGGATAATTTACAGCTTGTTGAGAAGCTACAATTAGATTTGAGATCAACTGGTAATACTTTAGGTAAAGATACTACCTCCAGTTCTTTACATTTTAATAAGTTGATAAATGCACAAAGGAGAATAGTCGAGCTTATGGCTAAAGATGGTCGCATAAGGGCCAAGTTGATAACTATTCAGACAAGCTTGTTGCCTCACTTGGAGGTAATATAGAAGGAACTCTCAAAAGCAAAGGAATTATCACAGAGCAGTGCAAATCTATCGACTACAGAGAGTTTAGTGAGTCTAGCTGCTGAGCTAGAAATCAAACTAGAAGTGATGAAGGTTGCAAAGGAAAGGTGGGATACAAAATTTGAATCCACATTAGTGCCCAACACTTAGTCATTTCATTAGGCAGTTTTAGTTGGCTATCAATGTGGCCGAGCTAAAACTATTCAAGGCCGAGCAGTTTTTCAGTAAGCTGAGTTACATTGCCGAGCCGAGAAGGATACAAACAGTCAAGTGCCAAGTAGAATAGTTTTTGTATACTTGTCAGGAATGATAAAAACTTAAAGGATAAGTGATCCAGCCAACTTGTATAAGCTTTTTGGGCCAACTAATGTATGCATTTAATATTCTTATACGAAGTTAGTTATGCATTTAATTTTTTTATCCTATGCATGACTCATTGTAAGCATTAATTGTAATACCATCATGGTATCAGTATTGGATCTTGATCGTTGATCTAGATCTCAAGGTAGATATGTATTGATATATTAGATTGCTTCAAAACCCTATTTTATGTATGTGCAAGAGGCAGAAGAGTAATTGTTGAAGTGACTGCATTTTGAAGTGAAATTCATAGAGGGTTATTTTGTTCAGAAGCAGAGATCAAGCAGAGCATAACACAGTGAACAATAGAGTAAAGGTATATCAAATTATAAGATCAAAAGAGATACTAAAAAGAGGAGATCCATCATCAGCATTAGAGTGCATATCGAAGGATCAATACTTGAGACTTTTTAATCATTGTATCAAGTGAAAATCTCTTAACAAAGTGGTTTTAGCAGGCCTTTATTTATCTCTTAACAGAGTGCTTACTTCATTGTAAGTTTAAATCTTTTAACAAGGTAGATTGTAATGATCTAAAGCTTTTAACAGAGCAGACCTTTAACAGGGTAGATTACATTTTGTAATCAAACATTGTAACCTTAACAGGTACAATTTATTACTACAGTAGTGGAGACTTTTGTGGGTGTCATCCCTGCCCTAGTTTTACCTATTTGGTTTTTTGGGTTACCAAGTTATCATGTTATGTGTTACTTATTTTATTATGTGGATGCTATATGAGATTACATTAGATTCATTATGTATGAATGTGGATCAGCTTGTTTTAAGTGTTTAATTTTGAAGATCTGATTCACCCCCCCTCTCTGTATCTTTCTTTCCCATTATTGTATTTCCAACAGATAGAACTTTCTTCCTCACTCTTTAATGTTGAATTTGAACGTGTCAAAACTTGCACCTCTGTAAAGCAAATGTGGGATAAATTGAAGCTGGTACATGGAGGATATGCTAATGTACTAATAGCTAAGCCAGAGAGCCTAAGAGGTAAATTTGATGACCTAATAATGAGAGAAGGATAAAATTTCATTCACTACAGCTGTAGAATAAAAGAGGTAGTCAATTCTATCCAAGGAGTTGGAGGTGTACTTGAAGTAGAGACAATGGTAAGTAAAATCCTAAGAACCTCACTGCATGTATATGCTATTAGAGTATCTTCTATACAAGAAATGAGAGTAGTAGAAAACAATAATGTTACTCTAGGTAGTCTAGTTGGTAGACTGATTTCATTTGAGATGAATAGCTTTGATAACAGTGTCTTACCATCTATTGAGTCTACATTCGAATCTTCTTTGAAAATAAGTAATTCAATTCATAAACACACTATGAGAAATGATATTGAAAGTGATAGTGATAACCAAGATCTTGATGAGATTGAAGCACTAATGGCTAGAAGATTGCAAAGAGGCAAAGGTAGATACAAAGGTAAATTACCACTTGTATGTTTTAATTGTAAAGAGGTTGGACACTTTGCTACTAGGTGTCCTAACAAAAGAAAAGATGATAGAATTAATGATAGATCATATGAAAATAAGTTTGATAGAGGTGATAACAGAGATTACCAAACCAATAGACAATCTGATAGAAGAGATACCCAAGACTACAAGGACAAAGGGAAGAAAGCTTGTTACCGAGCTGAGAATAGAGCTGGAGATACTGACACTGAATTTGATGAAGACATTGAGATGGTATTTGCATCCATGAAGGATGATTAAGATGAAGAAGAAAGGTATGTAGAGACTACACTCATATCTAAGGTTAGTAAGAATGATGTCTGGATTATAGATAGTACCTGTACTCACCACCTGACTGGTGATAAACAAAATTTTGAAACTTTTGAGTATTATAATGGTGGATCAGTAAGAATGGCTAATGACTCACGTTGTCCAGTTCAAGGTAAAGGAACCATATTGTCGAATAACCTGATCAAATGTGAAAATGTATATTGGGTAAAAGGACTTAACTATAATCTATTGAGTGTTTCATAGCTGAATAACACAAGTCACTAAGTAGCATTTGAGAACAAAAAGGAAAATATATTTAATGAATCAGGAAGGTTGATCAGAACCATTGAACAAACAAAAGGTAAACTAATCTATCTTGATGATATAAATACCACTTCTTTAATGGCTAGAAATGAAGACATATGGTTGTGGCATAAGAGAATATGTCATGTGAATTTTTAAAACATGATTAAGATAAGAAATAAAAAGAAATTAAGAGGCTTACTGAGCATGTCAAAGCTCGAGCATATCATGTGTAAGAATTGTCAAAAATGTAAGATGACAAAGTCTAGTTTCAAGACAAAAACACATGCATCTAATGCTATTCTAGAATTAGTTCATACTGAACTATGTGGACCCATGAGAACAAAGAGTTACTATGGTGATATATATTTCATTCTATTTGTTGATGATTATTCTAAAATGATGATAGTTATGTTCTTAAAAGAAAAATCATAAGCATTTAAGATGTTTAAATGGTATAAAGCTATGGTAGAAAAATAAAGTGGTAAGGAATTGAAATTCTTAAGATCAGATAGAGGAGGAGAATTTGTTTATGATGAATTCACTAACTTTTTCAATGAGCATGGAATTAAAAGATATGTTTCTGCACCAAGAACACGAAAACAAAATGGGATTGTTGAAGGAGAAATAGATCTATTGTTGATTGTGCAAGAACACTGATGATAGAGAAAAGCATCACTCAAACATTCTGGAGGGAAGTTGTCAATATTGTTGTGTACACATTGAACATAGTACAATTGAAGAAAGACACCAAAAAGACACCCTATGAGCTATGGTATGGATACACACCCAATGTAAGTTACTTCAGAATATTTGGAAGTCAATGTTATATTTTTAAAGATCTTACAAATGGAAATCTTGAATCCAAAATTGAAGAAGGTATCTTTCTAGGGTATTCCACCAAGAGCAAGGCTTATAAATGTCTTAACAAGTCCTCTAACAAAATCATTGAAAGTGCAAATATCAGAATAGATGAATATGCAAAGAAAAATGATGAGGAAAGTAGAAAAGAACTAGAAGACTACAACAGGTTTGTTTACACTGAAGATCCTCACTCTGCCTGAGCAACAGTGTATCACTCTCAAGCAACAGAACATTGCACCCGAGAATCAGGCTACTAATACCAAAAATTAGGAAATTGCTCAAAATTATGTTACGATAAATGGATATTAGAATGAAGGTCAAGATGATTATCAGAATGATGAACAAAGAACTGAACTGATACTTGCCAATTATGTTAGAAGACATCATCCACAAAACCGGGTCATAAGAGACAAGAAGGCTTGAATGAGAACAAGAAGTAAGTCACGAAACACTAGATGTTTAATATGTGATTTTGAGCCTAAATCTATAAATATTGCACTTGAAAATAAAGAATGGGTCAGTGCTATGAATGAAGAGATAGAATAGATTGATAAGAACAAGACATGGACACTAGTACCGAGACCATATGATAATAATGTCATTGGTACCAAATGGATATCCAAAAACAAGCTGAATGAGAATGGAGAAGTAACAAGGAACAAAGAAAGATTAGCATGCAAGGGGTATGCAGAAGAAGAAGGTATCAACTATGGAGAAACCTTTTCACCCATTGATAGACTAGGAGTAAGAATATTACTTGCTTATGTTGTATTCAAAGGAAATACCAATTGGATGTCAAATTTGCATTCCTAAATGGAATACTAGAAGAAGAGGTATACATTGAACAACCAGAAGGGTTTGTTGATCATAACAATAGAAACATGCTTTGTAGACTACACAAAGCCTTGTATGGATTGCAACAAGCACCTAGAGCCTGGTATGAAAGACTTCAGTCCTACAACACAGGGAGAGACAGAATTAGAAGCTGCTACATCCATCTAGTGAAGGGATTGAAGATTGAATAAAGTACTCTACAAGAAAAAAATCTAAGCTATATGAGCTTACAGAGAGCCAGACATTTGTATTGGTTATAGTACAATAAAATTGGTAGATTGATGAACTAAAATTGATATATTTCATATTATATAAGTTGTAATGTAGTGTGTTTCCATCAATGCCAAAGGGAGAGATTGATGAACTATAAATGATTGAATGTTTGAAGATTTTAAGTTGATGATCACCAAGCTATAGAAAGTTAATGCAAGACATTAAATTAGTTAATGTATTGTATTCTCATTGATGTCAACTTGATATAATCTGATTGGTTATATACATAGTGTTACAGACTTCAGAGAACCAGAGAGATAAATTTTATGCTATCAGTAATGCATAAAAGTTCAGTATGCACTAAGTGACAACAAACACTGACAGTCAGTGTACCCCAACGGATAGAGAAACTCGAGAGGAAAATCACAGTGATACCCAAGAAAGAAACCCGAGAAAGTATTATTGACAAGCAAAATCATAGTGCTACCCGACGAATAGACAACCCTGCTGGATAGAGATGCCCAAGGACAATTGAAGTCAAGACAAAACTAACAATGTGTTAAACATCAAAAAGAACTAAAGTTCAGAAATGAAAAAAGACTTAGCTGGAAAGAGCTAAATATGGAGTTAACTAGTTGATAACATTGTTTTCATCGACAAGTTAAAATCCAAAGATAAGCGAGATTTTTAAATTTGTTTTATTGCAGTTGTCTAAGAGAAATCTATGGGATAAAACTGAAGTAAAGCTTTAAAGCAAGAAAGGCAAGAATTGCGGATCAACCAAGAACAAGAAAGTCAAGGACTTAGAAAAAGTGAAATCATGTCTGTAAAGAGACAAGCTAATTCATTTTGAATTAAGGGGTGAATAGAGAAAAGGATGTTGGAGAGATACTGGTGAAGAATGACTTCATACAGTCCTGATCAATCAAGCTAGAGAATAGAGCTAAAGATTTTTGCAGACACTGAGCAAAGGAGAAGCACATCATCACCTAGCAAAAAGAAGTGGAGAAAAGGTATTGAATAGAGACATTTATTATAAAGGTATTATGAGCTTACAATAGATCTGAACATCTACAAAGCATATTTTATTATATGAATAGATCATATACTATTTCAGTTTAACCATTGATTCAGAAAGTCTCTTAACCGAGCAGGATCTAACATTCCTTTATATATTGAGATACATCCCAAGGTGTATCAAAAGGTTAATTCATGAAGATAGCATAGTGAAATGTCAGATATCAAGTGAGTAACTATTAGTGATAAATCATCTAACAAAGTCGCTCTTAACACTGTGTTTGTAACCTTTAATAGGGTTGGCTCTTCACCGAGCTCACTTCAGAAGAGTGAAAATTTTGGGTTAGTGGTTCCAAGTGGTTTTTCCCTTAACAGGGTTTCCATGTTAAAAATCCATGTGTCAAATGTGTTTATGAGTCATTGCTTTCATGTTTTTCTTTACACATTACTAAAATAGGATTGATCGATATAGACTTAGTTATTTACTATATTTCGGTAAATGATAGACTGCTAATTTGTAAAGATAAAGAATAAGGTTTAATAGTGAACTCTGAGCAGTAGTTATTTGATAAGATAATCTAAAGGCATACATATTGTAGGACTGGAGATAAGTAGAGGCTGATAATTGTGGTAATAAGTTTTTGGGTTAATTTATAGGAATATTTTTTAAGGCCACTGATTCACCCCCCCTCCCCNCCCCCCCCCCCCCCCCCCCCCCCCTCTTAGTTATTTTAAAAAAATCATCTTGTTCCTTGATCATAGAAGGCTTATGAATGATGGGGTATAAAGACCATGTTTTTGAGATATCTAACTTGTCATCCAATGTTGATCCAAAGTATAAACTTTAGGCCTACTCAGGATCCATATTTTCAAATTTTATATTATGTCTTCTCCTTAGACTATTAAATTAAATAGATGATGATATATCCCATCCTTCAAGGAGTGAGACTCCATTCCTCTTGAAAAAAATTATGAACTATAACTGGTTAAATGTTTGAAGATGATAAGTTGATGATCACCGAGCTGCAGAAAGTAAATGCAAAACATTAAATCAGTTAATGTATTGTATTACCATTGATGTCAACTAGACATAATCTATTTGGTCATATACATATTGTCAGACTTTAAGAAACCAAATAGATAAAGTTTATGTTCTCGGTAAACATAAAAAGCCAGTGTACACCGAGTGACAGTAAACACCGACGAAAAGTGCACACCAACAGATAGAGAACCCTGAGTAGTCATAGTGTATACCAGGCACCGCAACACCAAGCATAACTAAAGTGGGCACAGAGAAAAACTAAATTTGATACCCGAGGACAACTGGAGTCAATGCCTAAGAAAAATAAGAGTTGATGACCGAAATCAACTAGAGTTAGAAAATGACAAAACACTTAGCTGCCAGGAGCTATATTTAAAGTTAACTAATTGATTTTCTTGTTTTCATTGATCATTTGAACTAAATATTTAAATCTAGTTTTATTCACAGTTGTCAAGGAGAAATCTACGGAATAAAACTAAAGCAAATCTTTAAAGATTAAAGCAATGCATGGTGATATTTTCAGATCAAGAAGAAATCTACATCAAGAACAAGAAAAAAAATGAGATTGAATGGTGAAATCATATCTATATAAAGAGAAAAGTAATTCATTATGAAAAAAGGAATGTTCAATAGAAATCTGGTGAAGATAGATGTCTCATTTAGATCTGATCATACAGGCTGAAGAACAGAGCCAAGAATTATGCAGACGCTGAGAAATAGAGACACAACATTCACCAAGCAGAAAGAAGAAAGAAGGGGAGAAAAGGAATTGAAGAGAACATTGATCAGATAGGTATTATGGAATAGAAATAGATCTAAAAGTCTGCAAGTTAAAGTTTTATTATTGAATAGATCATTTATTATTTCAATTTTTCCATTGATTCAGAAAATCTCATAACTGAGTAGGATTTAACCATCCTTATTGTATTGAGATAATCAAGAGTATCAAAAAGTTTTCATGTTGATATCATAGTGAATGCTAGGTCAAATAACAAACTGTTAGTTTTAAATCCTCTAACAAGGTTCCACTTAACAGTGTGTTTGTAACCTTTAACAGGGTTGGCTCTTCACCGAGCTCACTTTAGAAGAGTGAAAATTTTGGGTTACCGGTCCCAAGTGGTTTTTCCCTTAACAGGGTTTCCAGGTTTAAAAATCCATGTGTCAAATGTGTATATGGTTGATTAATTTTATGTTTTTCTTTACACATTACTAAAACAAGATTGGTCAATAAACACCAAGTTTATTTACTACTACTTGGTAAAGGCTAGAAAAAGATAGTCAGTGTACTCAACGAGCAATATATATTTCATAAAATTACTGAATGCATACATCTTGTAGAACTGAAAGATAACAGAAGTTATTATATTAGTGATATAATTTTTTCTTGGATTGTTGGATTAATTTTTTAGGCCACTTATTCACCCCCCCCCNTTTTCCCCCCCCCCCCCCCCCCCTCTCAGTTATTCTAACAATTGGTATCAAAGCTTTGGTGCTTGGAAGAGAGTTTCAAGACTCAAGCTAAAGATCACAAGATGAGTAAAAGGGGTGTACCTAAGTTGAACAAGGACAACTTTTCATCGTGGAAAAGAAAGATAACACTCCACCTATCAGGCATTAGAAATGATGTCACACAATACTTGGATACTGAATATGTTGCACCAATAGGAGCTCTGACTATTGACCAATTGAGAAATAAACATGAAAACAATTATATGATGATAGAACTTGCTTCTTCACAATCTGATGCTGAATTTGAAGATGTCAAATCATGCACTACTTCAAAGCAAATTTGGGACAAACTCAAGCTAGTACATGGAGGAGACACCAATGTGATGAGAGCTAAAGTTGAAAGCCTAAGAGGGAAGTTTGATGACCTAAGAATGAAAGGAGAGAACATCACTCAGTATAGTAGAAGAATCAAAGAATTTTTTAATATTATCCAAGGATTAGGAGATGTACTTGAGGAAGAAATAGTGGTAAGTAAAATTATGAGAACCTTACTACCTGTTTATCCAATTAGAGTATCTGCAATTCAAGAAATGAGAGCAGTAGCAAATAACAATGTTATTCTTGATAGTTTGATTGGTAGACTTATTTAATTTGAGATGAATAACTTTGACAACAATATCTTACCAACTATTGAGTTTACATTCAAATCTTCTCTGAAAATAAGTAAATCAAGTCATAAACACACTATGAGAAATGAAAGTGAAAGTGATAGTTATGAACAAGAACTTGATGAAATTGAAGCACTAATGGCTAGAAGATTGCAGAGGCAAAGGTAGATACAAAGGTAAATTACCATTGGTATGTTTTAATTTCAAATAAATTGGACACTTTGCTGCTAGATGCCCTAACAAGAGAAAAATGAAAGAAACAATGATAGATCTTATGAAAAGAAGTTTGACAGAAGTGATGATCGAGACTACAGCAAAAACCAACAATTTGACAAAAGAGATAACCAAGACTACAAGGATAAAGGCAAGAAGGCTTGTTACCTAGTTGAGAATAAAGTCGAAAATACTGACACTGAATCTAATGAAGCTATTGAGGTAGCATTGGTTGTTGTCAAAGATTATTCAGATGAAGAAGAAAGGTATTTTGAAACTGCACTCATATCTAAGGTTAGTAAAAATGATGTCTGGATTATTGATAATGGATGTACTCACCACATGACCGGAGATAAGGAAAAGTTTGAAACTTTTGAATATTATAATGGTGGATCAGTTAGGATGGGTAATGACTCGCCTTGTCCAGTTGAAGTAAAAGGAACAATCATGTTGAATAATATGATTAGGTGTGAAAATACATATTCAGTGAAAGGAATAAACTATAATCTATTGAGTGTTTCACAGCTGAATAAAATAGGTCACTGAGTTGCATTTGAGAACAAAAAGGCAAAGATATATAATGAAACAAGAAGGTTGATTGGTACTAGTGAACAAACAAAAGGTAACCTATTCTATCTTGATAAGATTGAGATCACTTTTTTATTAGCTATAAATCAATACATTTGGTTGTGGCATAAAAGGTTATGTCATGTGAATTTGGACAACATGGTTAGGATAAGCAAGCAAAGAAAAGTAAGAGGCTTACCGAGCATGTCAAAACCTGACTATGTCATGTGAGAATTGTCAAAAAGGAAAAATTACAAAGTCTATTTTCAAGAATAAAACCTACACATCTAATGCTATTCTAGAATTAGTCCATACTGACTTATATGGACCAATGAGAACAAAGAGATATTATGGTGATAGATACTTCATTCTATTTGTTGATGATTATTCTAGAATGATGACTGTTATGTTCTTAAAAGAGAAGTCGGAAGCATTTAAGATGTTCAAATGATATAAAGATATAGTTGAAAAAAAATTGTGGAAAAGAAATGAAATGTTTAAGGTTAGATAGAGGAGGAGAATTTATTTCTGATGAGTTCACTAACTTTTGTAATGAGCATGGAATTACAAGGCAGGTTTCTACACTGAGAACTCCTCATCAAAATGGGATTGTTGAAAGAAGGAATAGATCAATTGTTGATTGTGCCAGAACACTGATGATTTAAAAATGCATCACACAAACATTCTGGAGAGAAACTATAAGTATTATTGTCTATACACTAAACCAAGTTCAATTGAAGAAAGACACCAATAAGACACCTTATGAGCTATGGTATGGATACACACCAAATGTAAGTTAATTTGAATTTTTGGAAGTCAATGTTATATATTAAAAGATGATAGAAATGGAAAACTTGAATCCAAAAGTGATGAAGGAATATTTCTAGGTTATTCTACCAAAAGAAAAGCTTATAAATGTCTTAACAAAGCCTCTAACAAAATCATTGAAAGTGCAAATGTTAAAGTGGATGAATTTGATGAGAAAAATGATGAGGAAAGCATAAAGGAACCAGAAGATTAAAATAGATTTTTCTATAGTGAAGAACCTGACACCTTGCTCGAGCAACAGTGTAACACTATCGAGGGATAGAACAATGCAACTGAGCATCAGGCTGCACACACCGAGAATCTGGAAAATGTTCACAATATTGAACTGAGTGATGATGAAGATCAAAATGAACGTCAACATGATAATCAAAATGATGAATAGAGATCTAAACCTATACTTTCCATATATGTCAAAAGACACCATCCACAGGACCAGATCATTGGAGACAAAAGAGTTGGAATGAGAACAAGAAGTAATTCATTGAACACTAGATGTTTGATTTGTGATTTTGAGCCTAAATCTGTTAATACTGCACTTGAGAATCACGAATGGGTTAGTGCTATGAATGAAGAGATTGAGTAGATTGAGAAGAAAACAACATCGACATTAGTACCTATACCGAATGACAAAAATGTCATTGGTACCAAATGGATATTTAGAAACAAATTGAATGAGAATGGAGAAGTCACAAGGAACAAAGAAAAATTAGTATGCAAAGGGTATGCACAAGAAGAAGGTATTGACTATGGAGAAACCTTTGCACCCATTTCTATACTACAAAGAGTAAGAATTCTACTTGCTTATGATTCTTTCAAAGGATTTAGAGTATACTAAATGGATGTTAAATCTACATTTCTAAATGGAATACTCGAAGTAGAGGTATACATTGAACAACCTGAAGGGTTTGTTGATCCTAACAAGAGGAACAAGGTTTGTAGACTACACAAAGCCTTGTATGGATTGAAAAAAGCACTGAGAGCATGGTATGAAAGACTTCACTCTTATCTCATTAGTATTGGATTTGTAAGAACAAGTGATAACAGTAATTTGTATTTAAAAGGAGATATTGATGATAAAATTCTGATTACTAAGAAATTTGTTGATGATATCATATTTGGAAGTATGTTATGCAAATCATTTGCTGATGAAATGAGAAAAGAGTTTGAGATTTCAATGTTTGGAGAGATCAAATTATTCTTGGTCTACAGATTCTACAATAGTATGAAGGCATATATATCACACAATCCAAATACATCAAAGAAGTTCTTAAAATATTCAAAATGGAGAACTCAAAACTAGTTGGAATACCTATGGCAACCAGATACAAATTGACAAAGGAAGAAAAGTCAACTAAGGTAAATTAGACCTTATATAGATCTATGATTGGAAAAATAATGTATGTTGTACACACAAGACTAGATATAGCACATGTAGTTGGTATAGTTGTAAGATTCTCTGCTAATCCCAAGGAATCACACATGAATGCTCCTAAAACATTTCTGAGATATCTAAAGAATACCGAAGATTATGGTGATGTAATGCCAAAGGTCTAGTAGTTACCGAGAGTCATCCTGACTCTGCACTAAGGTCTCTTGCATAGACCTTATAGGGTATTTCCTTACCCTTTCTTGAGGAAGTCACTAAGATCTTCACCTCAAGTTCTCTAGACCTGGTTTACACTGTAAATCTTCTAGTTCATGCTAAAGAATCCATTAGGAAAAATTCATTCTACAGGTTAAACCAACGGGTCTAACCTCTTGGTTCAATAGATCAAACACATAATAGATTAAAGAAGGAATCACAAATGTTCTCTAAGAATCTATTACATGTACAATGTTCTTACAATATTACTCTACTCATCATTCTCCTACTCTTACATCCAAAATCTTTCAAATATATATCTATCCCTCGAAATATCTCCAAACTATCTCATGTTCTTCAACAACTTTAACCACCTTGCACAGGCAGCCTAGTCAAGACATAAATGACCTTCCCAACATAGGAATAGGTGTCCCTATTTATTCCAAGAATAAACAACATGTAGAGAGCCACTATAGTTGACCCATTTGGTCACAAATGTCACATCCCATGTTTCATGGGTCGCTAACCAACATTACCGAGCGCCAACATTGACTCTTTCGAGAAACAAAAACATTTTCAGTGAACACAAAAAATTCAAGCTCAAGCGCTAAATCACAAACCCAAAAACAATCATAGACATCAGTCAACATCACCAACAGACATCCCCAATTTACATTACCGACAAGCATTCCTGAGAAGGATTCCCAATGAACATTCCTGAGAGGCATTCCCGACAAACATTCCCAAGCACCAGTATCACTGATCCACATATCATCAATCATCAGTTGCTAGGGCCTTGTTGCACTTCCAGAGGTTTACAAACTACCCCAATACACACTTAAGCTAGGAAACAACTATCTAGAAACTATGGTTTTTGTTCACCGATTGACCTTGGTCATTACAAAAATGGTGAAACAAAACACCTTACAAACTGAAAAATTCTTTCTATCCTAGAAATGCTTCTAACCTTAGGTGCTCCTAAACCATACTCCCCAAACAAAAATAAATCAACTTCTAGGTGATTGGAGTAAGTCAGTATTGATGCCCAACTTCTTGAAATTAGTTTCTTGTACCCATGTAGCCTCTAAATTAGCTTATCCTTTCCATTTGACCAGATGTGATGACATTATTTTTCCATTAGTATACTCACTGAAAAACATAGACGGAAAGCATTACTAGTGAACCACAAGTAGTACCAGTGAAATGCAAGCATACCCGACAAAACAAAGATTTTGAGAAAAATGCTAAGTATAAAAGTGACAAGCATCACTGGCGACCACAAGCATCACCGGCAACCACAAGCATCACCAATGACATAGTTTTTAGAACTAACCTGACAGAAATAGAAAAGGCATACCTGACGACAAGTTCAAGAAAGGAACAGTGATGACCAAGAAAACTGACCATCAAAACCGACAGACAAACCAAGAACCCGCAAATTGTGGATCTGAGTTTTACACGACGGATAAAGCAATGTAATTCTATTTATAGAGTTTTATTTTTTTTAAATCATAATTTGATGGTCATGCAAGCTTTATGTAAATGCTTTAAAGCATCCTAATGGATCTAAAGCATATCTAACTAAAGATCAAGTTCAAGTTGTATACCTTGGATCTAGAGTTATGTTGCGATGCATGAATCAAGAATTGAACCTAAACTAGTATAAATAGATGTTCATACTCAATTGTGAGTAACATGAATTCTTATTATTGATAGCCACAAAGAGCATCTAAAGAGTAGAAGGCAGAATTCATGCAAAGATCAAAAACAAAGTACATTAGTTTTCAAGAACACACAGAGGCTACCAACGAGCAGATAAAGGTATTATTCAATCATGGAAGGATGATTACTACTATATATGAAGCTTTATAGGATCTGTTATCAGCAATTGAAGATTGCATTTATCATAAGATCAAATACTTATGTAGTTTCATTCTAACAAGTGCATCACATCTAAAATCCTTTTGTAGAAGGTGGACTTAACCGTTCTTTCCAAATCTCTTAAAAGAGTGCACACTTAACAGTGTTGCTAAAGCTTCAAACAAAGTAGATCTTAATAGGTCTCCACTATAATACTCCTAATAGGGTAGGTCATCAGAAGTGACCAAATTGTAAGCCTTAACTAGCCCCTTCTTATCTGCAGATAGTGAAGTTTGTGGGTAACAATCCCCACCGCAGTTTTTACTTCCTTAATAGGAGTTTTCTGCGATATCATATCTTGTGTCATGTGTTATCTATTTTCATGAATGTTTCTATTGTTGTCACATATTAAAAGAATGTATGATATGATTACATATGCATAAAGAAAGATGAACAGTTAGGTAAGATAAATTACAAACTGATGACTAAGGGTTAATGGGCTAACCAAAGAAAAGTTTTAGAGGTACTGATTCACCCCTACCCTCTCAGTACATCATCTCAATATAGTTCCAACAATTGGTATCAGAGCTAAGTCTCTCTCTTGAAAATCTTAAAGACTTGAGAGAAAAGATCGAAGCAATGGACAAGTTCAGACTAGACATGACTATTGAGAATGAGCAGTTACATATGCAAATAAAATATGAGCAGTATAAGGAGGCGAAGATAAAGCTAAGAAAACTTCTTGATAAAATACAGATTATGGCAACAAGGTTGAATGAGAAAGACTACAAAGAAATGGAAATACAAGATTCCTTTAAAATAGCATAATCATCATTGAGCAAAGTTTCAAACGCATCAGTTGAAGAAATTACAAGTATGAAAGAGATCAATCTACATCTGACAGATCAAATCAAGATGCTTCAAATTGGTCAAGAAACTAAAATGGTAAAAATGATTGATGTCATGAATGATGCAAGAAAAGATGAAAATGAAAGAACACTAGTCATTGATGATAGGAGGAAAATTACAGAGAAACTACAAGAGAAAGAATCAGAAATTCTAAGACT
>MU224858.1:8332625-8369662 GCA_018584345.1 Thuja plicata
CAAAGATCAGAAACAGAGTACATCAGTTTTCAAGAACACACAGAGGCTACCGACGAGCAGATAAAGGTATTATTCAATCATGGAAGGATGATTACTAATATGTATGAAGCTTTATAGGATCTATTATTACAAATTGAAGATTTCATTTATCATAAGATCAAAGACTTATGTAGTTGCATTCTAACAAGTGCATCACATCTAAAATCCTTTTGTAGAAGGTGGACTTAACCGTTCTTTCCAAATCTTTTAACAGAGTGCACACTTAACAGAGTGCACACTTAATAGTGTTGCTAAAGCTTCAAACAAAGTAGATCTTAACAGGTCTCCACTATAATACTCCTAATAGGGTAGGTCATCAGAAGTGACCAAATTGTAAGCCTTAACCGGCCCCTTCTTATCTGCAGATAGTGAAGTTTGTGGGTAACAATCCCCACCGTAGTTTTTACTTCCTTAACAAGAGTTTTCTGAAATATCATATCTTGTTTCATGTGTTATCTATTTTCATGAATGTTTCTATTATTGTCACATATCAAAAGAATGTATGATATGATTACATATGCATAAAGAAAGATGAACAGTTAGGTAAGATAAATTACAAACTAATGACTAAGGGTTAATGGGCTAACCAAAGAAAATTTTTAGAGGTACTGAATCACCCCTCCCCTCTCAGTACATCATCTCAATATAGTTCCAACAAGATGTTCCATAGAGGTCTATCTTCTTGTCTACTTGGCAACTCTTGAATTCAGAATTTGGTCTACCTTCAGTTTCGATGTAACATGAAGTTTAAGTGCTCTGAGATCCTCAATATCTCCTATGAGATCAGAATCTCCTTCTAGAATTGGACCTTTATAGGGTGCCAAATTGGCCACATTGAAAATAGGAGATAATCCTATGTCTACAGGAAGATAAATTTAATAAGCATTAGACCCATACCTTGCCAATACTACACAAGGGCCTATCTTCCTCATCTAAAGTTTTTTTGGAACTCCTTTCTTCAACCTTTCTTTTTTAAGGTGCACCATGACCATGTCTCCAACTACAAATTAAATACCTTTTCGCCTTGCATCCACCTTTTGTTTGGTGTGAGTTGTACTCTCTATCAATGTTGCTTTAATTGAGTCATGGACCTCCTTCATGGATTGAGAAAAATGTTTTGCATACCCACTCCTCTCTGTATTGCTTCCAAGATCCCTTAATTCACATATACCCCTTGGATGAATCCCATACACAATCTTAAAAGGGGTCTTTCCAGTCGACATGTTGAGTGTATCATTGTATGCAAATTTTGCTTGAGAAAGTAACTAATCCCATGATTATCCATACTCCTTGGTGAGGCATCTCAAAAGATTTCCTAAGCTTTGATTCACCACTTTAGTCTGACCATCGGTCTATGGATTATATTTTGAGCTAAAAGAAAGATTGGTACCAAGCTTCTGCCACAATTTTTTCTAAAAATAAATCATAAATTTAGAGTCTCGGTCTGATACAATACTCAAAGGTAATGCATGTATCCTTATTGCTTCTCTAAAGAATAGATTTTTGATATAACATGCATCATGTGTGGTCTTACATGGCACAAAGTGAGCCATCTTTCTCAACCTATCAACAATCACAAATATGTTGTCCATTCCCTACTTGGTCTTTGGTAGTCCAACTACAAAATCCATACTAAGGCATTCCCATGGTCTATTTGGGATCGGAAGGGGCTGATACAATCCTGCATTGGATGAAGTCCCTTTTCCTTTTGACATACTATACAAGTCTCCACATACCTTTGGATGTCCCAATTCATTCTTGGCCAATATTAATACCTCTTGACCAACTCTAGAGTCTTATTCAACCCGAAATGTCCACTTAAGGAACCATTATATTTCTCTTGTACTAGATTCTCCCTCATGGAACCTCTTGGTACACAAATTTGTCCTCCCTTAAATAGAAGACCTTCTTGAAGAGTGTACTCTGAATACTCACTATGAAAATGATTTTGATAATCTTGACATACCTTGTATGTTGCTGAAAAGTCTTCATCTGTTGGATACAGATCCTTGAAACTTTCAATGTCAATGCTTCTGAGATGAACTTCTTACACTGTGAGTAACCTTCTACTCCATGCATCTGATACATTGTTCTAAACTCCCTTCTTTTTCTTTATAGTGAAGGTGTAGGCTTGGATGTATTCCACCCATTTCATATGCTTATGGCTTAGTTTATCCTACAAACCTAGAAAACTCAAAGCGTGATTGTCGGTAAAAACTAAAAATTCTTTGGGAAGAAGATAATTTCTCCATTTCCTTAGTGCTTGTACTAATGCATATAATTCAAAATCATATAAATAACACTTCTTCTTTTCATCACTGATTTTCTCACTGTAAAAAACTACTGGCTTTCCTTCTTGACTCAAGATTGCACTAATAGCAATATTACTAGCATCACACTCCACAATAAAAAATTTGTCAAAACTAGGAATTAGTGTCAATATCGGTTGAGTTGCAACCCTCTTCTTGAGATGCTCAAATCCTTCATCAATCTTCTCACTCCATTGGAACTTGGCTTTCATACCTCCTTTGATGGTATCTAAAATAGGTGCACTGATTTCACTGAATTGTTTAATGAACTTCTGGTAGAACTGTGCAAAACCATGGAAGCTTATGATGTTAGTTGTTGACTTTGGTGTAGGCCAATTCAAGATTACTTCCACCTTTCTGATATCCATCTTCAAGTTACCTTCTGAGATAACAAAACCTAGATACACCAGCTCTTTCTTCATGAACTCACTCTTTTCCAAGTTGATTGTCAACTTTTCTTCATGCAATCTTTGCATTACCAGTTGCAGATGTCTAAGATGATCCTCTTTTGTTTTACTAAACACTAGGATGTCATCTAAGTACATTACAACCCATTCACCAATAAATTCCTTCAAAACCTCATTCATCAATCTCATAAATGTGCTTGGGGCATTTGACAACCCAAAAGGCATAACTAGCCATTCATACAGTCCTTTGGTGGTCTTAAAAGTACTCTTCCACTCATCTACCCCTTTAATTCTAATTTGATGATATCCACTCTTAAGATCTATCTTGGAGTAATATCTATCTCCACCAAGACAATCCATCAGATCTTCTATCCCTGGTATAGGGAACCTATACCGGATAGTTATCCTATTTATGGCCCTGGAATCGCTACACAACCTCCAAGTACCATCTTTCTTTGGGGCTACAACTATGGGAACAGCACAAGGACTTATGCTTTCTCTAATCAACCCTTGGTTAATTAGTTCTTTTATTTAGTTATAAATCTTTGCATTCTATTGTGGGCTCATCTTATAAGCAGCTTTGTTTGGAAGTGAGGCTCCTGGGATAAATTCAATTTGATGACTAATAGATCTCTCAGGTGGTATGATATTTGGTTGACCATCACTAACTATGGCCTGGTATTGAGTTAACAACCTTTGGATCTCTAAAGGAAACTCTTTCTTCTCATTTCCCTTTTCACCTTTTGGTTTTAAAATGAAAGAAAATCCTATTCCATCTTCTTCCAATGTCTCTAATAATTCTTTCTCACTGACCAACAGTAGGTTGGGACCCCATTTCTTCTCTTTCTCTTCTTCCAAGATTGAATGTACCCTAAAATTTATTCCATCCTTCTTGAAGGAATAGGAATTTTGAGCTCCATCATGAACTGCACTTCGTTCATACTGCCAAGGTGTACCTAATAGAAGATGAAACACATCCATGGGTAGTGTAATGCCTTGCCAGGGAACCCAGGAGGACAAACCATCTAACCTCTAAAGATGAAGTCAATTTTTTTTAAAACTATTACGATGCATATTATCAAAATTTTCAATACACATATTCTCAGAAAACATGAATGCAACCTAACTAAATATTCCTAAATCCTCACAGGTTCCCTAGCACTGCTACTCAAACAATATTGATTAATTTAATTACATTTAAGATGTTCAAAATAAATTACAATTCTAACATATTTATAACACTTCAAAATAAATGATTACTATCTCATGAACATGTTTCAAAGATTAGTCACCATTTAATTCACCAACATAATCCATTCTTCATAACTAACTAATGGAATTCATAACATCAGTTAACCATCTTATAAATTTAGCTTCATATAGACATTAGGGTAAAGATTATCATTCATTATCACATGCCCTACCACCTGGATGTACATTGTACTATATATATTTTAAGGCACCAACCAAAATGTTCCTAACTCATTCTTAATATCAATCATAAGTAACAATATGTGAATTAATTTAATGAGTTAGTATCACATGTTACATTGAACCAAAAATGTATTGTACTTCTTTTCTATAAACCTTCCTTAATATTTGGCATCTCATTTCTCAATTATACAACTGATTGTAATTCTATTATCATTTTATCATTTCCTATAGTTCTTCTTATCTAATAATATCATTTCTCTTTGATATAAATATGAGTTCATTCATTAACCAATCATTTCCTAGTATTCCCTTTTAGTCTATTCTTTAAGAGAAGTTACTTATCACATCAATATAATTTAGGTCCTTATCCACAAAAACACAAGAGAACAATATGATTATCTCTTCATGCAAGAGATCACTTACTATAAGATATCATAAGAGTGATACAAATGACAAAGTTTGCATTATTTTAATGTTTTGAGGCATATACAAGTAGGAGCATAACTTTTCCCTTCATTTTACCTAGAAATACCCATTCCCATTACATTTCTTCTCCTTTCATTTACATTACATTACATTACCCAACAAAGGCTCTAAATAAATCAATACATTAAAATTACAATTCATTGAAGTACATGATGTAGAACTAGAATCCTTAACAGCTTCCAATCATGAATCCAAAGGTAAAGACATTCATGCAACCATGAATAGTACCTCGATAATATTAACCACCCAACCACATGGAACCGTGAAGTCCCACTCCCCTGTGCTAGGAGATAGAACCAAGTTCCACACAAGATCTGAGGAAATATAAGGCCAACAATACAGCTTTCCCAAAAGAACCATCCAAAAGAAAAAAAAATACAACCAAGTATCCAAACATCACAAAATACGAGTGAGGGCTCCAGATTACCAACTAGGTGAATGTCATCACATAGCCTGTGTATTGGGATCCACCCTGGAAACCATGTAACACCGGTCCCCTCTCAAATTTTAAGGATCTACCCTGGTCGTTACCCATGGTACCGGTACTCCAACAGGTATATGCGGACTATAATATCACTTATCTTTTATTATGTGTAAACCCCCAAGCCCAAGTTCATTTTTTATGGTTATCACTTGATTAAGAACTCACCCATAGGATCTCCTAGCAACCACTTCGGGTCTTGGCACCTATGGTGAGCCACCCACCTAGGGTACCTTTTTTTCCCTACTCAAACATGTCATCAAAAGGGACTTGCAATCACTACAAAACATCCAGTCCCTAGGTTTAGGAAACTCTCCTATGTTATCAAACCCTCAAGATGAGTCCAAACCCTAACAATGTGTAGAATAAAAATAGAAACAATAGATTACCATCAAAAAATACCTTGATAAAGATATGGAACTTTCTCATACATAAAATTAGAGAAAGAACATAGAAGAAAATAATCCCAAATGAAATTGACTATCAAAAGGAAGGGTGATAAAATGACATCCTAAACATTCCAAAACTCAAAAACAATTAAATAAGAATTTAACCACTATTCAAACATAAAATTCACATAGAATTCAAAACCACACATGAAGACATAATCACACCCAATAATAGACAGTGAAAAAACCCACCAATCCTATAGATTAGATACAGACACTAATTTACAGATTGCATCATGAATGTTTTTAAACTACATTACTTGTCTATAGAACTAATCAATCATATAACACTCATAATAATAAACACAATTCATAAATGAATTACCAGACACACTCAAGAACATAAGAATTATTTCTGGTTCTAGACTCTACCTGGGCTACTGTGGAGAATTCCCTTGGTGTTTTGAATAATTCCATAAGCCTCCAGACTTTTCAACTTCCTTCTTGTTGTCCACTTGGATAGACCCGCACATAGAGATCTATAACTTTTGAACCAAAACATATTTATTCAATCGCTCTAGTGAGAAGTGACGCAATTAGGTTGTGACCAACATATTAAAAACTTAGCACGATCCAACAGTTGGTTAGAGAGATATGACCTCTGCATCAGGACTATATTTTTCTTATAGAAATCATTTCTCCATTTTCTCATAATAGAATAAAAATTGTTGTCTTCCTTAAATCTTAATGAAAAATCCTCATTTTCAATTTACAATGCCTATTTAGAATCCCAAAAACCTAGTCCCCCTTCATAAAATATTTCACCTTATACATATAGACAACTATATGGTTGGAGGAGTTGCTTTACGGGAAGCAACTTCTCCAACTTCCATAGTTGGTTTCAATTTAAATCAATTATTCCCGTGAATGATAGGTTACAACTTTAATTATTTATTAACTTAAATAAGCTTATGAAGTAATCAATTATACCAATGATAAGAAAGATGATCAAGTAACTCACATAGCCCAATGGTAACTAGCTAGCCTTACTCCTAGGAGGTCTTGAGTTTGAATCTCCTAGAAATCTAGATTTACCAATAAGGCATAATAATCTTAGTTCTTCTATTATTTTATTTTATTTTATTTTATATCTCAATACAATATTTACATCGCAACTCTAATTATACATATACATATATTTACATATACACAAATATATTTATATATATACATAGGCATATATGTGTGCACCCATATATACATACATATACATATATTTAGTCACACAAAAAACTTATTTACGCACATAATACAACTATTATATATATAATGATATAATAACCAAGGATCATATTACAAACATAATTGACAATAATAAAAGAACAAGGTCAACTGACCAGAACACAAATCTCAAAACCATCAAAATAATAATACATCCCAAACCCAAATAGGGTGACTTCCTGAAAAAGGAACCTAAGTCAAAAGTGTCTACTTGGGGAAACCTTAGTACTATCTCCATGACAACAACATTCAATGATTTTAAAGGCACACTCAGACCTATGTGGCCAGGTGGAGTCGGTTCCTGGTACCTGCATCCTACATCACCAAGTTGAGAAACACAAATATGTGTGTGTGTGTGTGTGTGTGTGTGTGTGTGTGTGTGTGTGTGTAAGAAGTTGAAGACAAGGAGGGGGAGTGCGACATCGTGTGGATCTCCCATGGAAGTGACTATGACTACCTCCCCTCATCCTACACATGCACCAAACAATACTCATCTAAATCATGATTGAGTTAGTATTGTTAGCTTCATAATTATTTCATACTGAAATAAAAATGAACCATTATCATTGATAATGTCATCATGTAAATAAGCAAAAATTTGATTAAATATTCTAAGACTATAATTCATTTTGAATCATTTACAAACTATCATTATGATGGACATATTATCCAACATATTTTGAAATCATCTCATCATCTAATCAAATAAGAGAAAGCATAGAGTTCAAGTATGATGTCACTAGGGTATAAGAACCCCCAATACAAAGTAATACTAATTAATTATAAATCAAGGGTCAGATTGACTCCATAATATGATCCACTAGGTGATTTGGGTTAATCCCTAATCAATAGTTAACATCACAATCATTCATAAAATCATACAAGAGTGTTAATAATGGCTAAGTAAAGCACATAGATAACCTAATCTTTATGGCGATTTTGAACAACATGTATACACCATCCATAACATAGTCATAAAGGTATCTTAATCAACTTAATTCATCCTAGTATACTCAAACCATCAAAAAGGAAGTTCCTCATACAAAAAAACATATCAGATTGTTTCATAACACAATATTCCTAAAATATCATGAACACATAGTGGAAATAATTACTCAAGGAGAAATATACATTAAACACTTATGTGGAGATGAGATAGATTGGATTAGTAACTTCAATCAAAATTATTAGTAGAGAATAAAAGTCCCAAACTTCCAAAAGGCATAATCAGGTTTTGAGAGGGTTGGAGGGGCATTATAGGTAGGATATCACAAAAAACTCTATCCTTATACATCCCTATGAAAAATTCTATCCAAGCTTATTCATTGACTATTACATGTTGATCTTTATTCAGCCAAGTAACTCTATAAGGATTAGTGTGAGGTATCTTTGTCAATTTTAACTTCTCAATAGCTTCTAAGGAAACTATATTATCAGTAGAACCTGAATCTATAATAACTTTACAGACCTTACCGAGTACCTTACAGTTGACTTGAAACAAAGATCTTCTTTAGCTTGGCTCTTCTTTGATTGGTTCCTTGAGGAGTGTTCTCTGGACCATCAAATTCTCTCTCATTTCTGACCCTACAGGAAATTATGCAGTCTTACTGCTAGAAGACTCATCTTGCTAATAGTTAGCTCTTTTCTCTCCTCCTTGTGAGGTAGAGATCTTTTTAGGACACCTATATGAAGGATGCCCGAACTATTGACATTTATATCATTTCATCAAAGAGAAATAAGATCTCTTACTTGATTATCATTTCTCCCTCTTGAACTTTTATTTGAACCTTTTCCTCTATTGTAACCACCTCTAGTGTCACTAGGTTCTCCTTGATTCTCTGTGAGTTTGTTCTCACTCTAATTTTTAGCTTCAGGGTTACTTCCTCCATATCCTCCTCTATTACCTCTATTGTCTCTTCCTTTCCCTCTACTGTTTGAGTCTTGTTTCTTCTTGAACTTCTCTTCCACTTTGAGAGCTAATTGATAGCATTGGTGGATAGTCTTGGGGCTTAAGAGACTGATCTCTTCTTGAATACTCCATTTGAGGCCATTCTGATATCTTTCCACCTTTAAGCTTTCTTCTTCCATCACATGGGATCTTAATCATAGCTTATGGAATTCTTCTATATAGGCACTGACTTCTAAGTCTTTTTTCCTTAGATTCTACCTTTTCTTATGCAGTTGCACTTCATAATCATCCAGAAGGTAGGTTTCCTTCATCTTTTCCACCATACCTCTCCAACTAGTTATGGGGTTCTTTCCTTGTTTTTCCCTTTCATCTTGGACAAATTTCCACCAAGTGAGGGTAGTACCTCTCAATCTTGTCTTGGCTATTCTAACTTTCTAGGCTTCAGTCACACTATCACAATCAAAGTGATTTTCAAGACCTTCTATCCATTCCATGATTAATTTTGGGTCTATTTTTCCACTAAATAAAGGCACACCTTCTAAGGACTTACCACTCGTTGCCTTCAACGCTTTCAAGAATGGCTATTTTTGAAGCATAGGGTCTCGCTCTAGAATCATGTCCTCCTCATCCACTTGTTTACCCTTCTCATCAGCTTCTCTCATTATTTCACTGACTATTGTAGTTCAAAGCTACACTTATTCTAACTTGTATGTCATTTCGGCTAACTGTTCCTTTAGGATTTTGTTCTCCTCTCTTTTTTCATCCACATTTCTTTCTAGCTCTCCCTTGGTCATCATCTTGGATGAATTAGCAGAATCTTCTAAAAATCACGCCCAAAAAACACAAGCCCAATTCTCTAACTTGCGCTGATACCAATCTGATGCAATGCCAAAGGTCTAGTAGTTACCGAGAGTCAGTCTGACTCTACACTAAGGTCTCTTGCATAGACCTTATAGGGTATTTCCTTACCCTTTCTTGAGGAAGTCACTAAGATCTTCACCTCAAATGCTCTAGACCTGGTTTACACCATAAAGCTACTAGTTCATGCTAAAGAATCCATTAGGAAAGATTCATTTCCCATGTTAAACTGACGAGTCTAACCTCTTGGTTCAATAGATCAAACACAAAACACATAACAGATTATAGAAGGAATAAAAAATGCTCTCTAAGAATCTATTACATGTACAATGTTCTTACAATCTTACAATCTTACTCTACTCTTCATTCTCCAACTCTTACTTACAAAAGCTTTCAACTATATATATATCCCTTGAAATATCTCCAAAATATCTCATGTTCTTCAACAACTTCAACCACCTTGCACAGGAAGCCTGGTCAAGCCATAAATGACCTTCCCATCACAAGAATAGGTGTCCCTATTTATTCCAAGAAAAAAAAACATGTAGAGAACCACTGTCGTTGACCCAGTTGGTCACAAATGTCACATCCTATGTTTCCTAGGTCGTTAACCAACATTATCGAGCACTAGCATTGACTCTTTTGAGAAATAGAAACATCATCGGTGAACACAGAAACTTCAACCCCGAGCGCCAGATCACAAACCCAAAAATAATCAAACACCAGCCAACATCACCAATAGAATCCCCGATGGACATTATCGATGAGAATTTCTGAGAGATATTCCCGATGAACATTCCTGAGAGGCATTCCCAACAAACATTCCTGAGCACCAGTATCACTGATCCGCAGATCATCAATATTCGGTTGCTAGGGACTTGTTGCACTTCTAGAGGTTTACAAACTACCCTAATAAACACTTAAGCTAGGAAACAACTATCTAGCAAATATGTTTTTTGTTCACCGATTGACCTTGGTCATTATAGAAATGGTGAAACAAAACACCTTACAAATCAAAAAATTCTATATATCCTAGAAATGCTTCTAACCTTAAGTTCTCTTGCACCATATGGTTTGTGGTATAATAAAAAAGGAAAATTTGAGTTACAAGTTTATATTGATGATGATTGGGCTGGAAACATAGATGATAGAAAGAGAACAACAGGAGGAGCATTCTTTATGGGTGATAGACTTGTCACATGGATAAGTAAAAAACAAGTATGCATTTCATAATAAACTGCAGAAGTAGAATATGTGGTTGTTGTTGTAAATTTCTCTAACATTGCATGGATCAAGCAATTACTGAAAGGTATGAATATGGAAATTCTTGAACCAGTAATTATCTATTGTGATAATAAAAGTGCTATCAACATTTCAAAGAACCGTGTGGTGCATGCTAAGACAAAGCACATAGATATTTAGTATCATTACTTTAGGGAACAAGTACAAGAGAAAGAGGTGATACTAAAATATGTACAATCCAAAGAACAATTGGCAGAGATATTCACAAATCCATTTCCAAAAGATACATTTGAGTACCTGAGGAATAGACTAGGGGTCCGACCCTTGTCTATTGGTCACTAAGCTGACTAGGAATTTGCATCAACCTACACATTATCAAAAGATCAATCATATTGATGCAAGAAAAGATATGGACTGCAATGGCATATCATTACAAGAAGGTACTTATCTAAACCACACAACAGAGATATTTTTGGCTACTACAGAGCTGTATTTCTGATGGAAAGAGATATTCAATGATATATTTATGTTTGGAATTGATGTCAAAGGGAGAGAAGTATTCAATGAAATATCCATCAAGGAAAACTACATCCAAAGGGAGAGAGATATCTAATAACAAAATATCTATCATGGAAAAGAACATCAGTCAAAGGGAGAGAAAATATCAGAAAAAGAAGTTTCTACAAAGGGAGAGAAAGATCCAAGAAAGATTCAAAGAAACAACCATCCATCTAAGGGAGAGTATTGGAGAAAAGTTAACATTGCATATCTATCAAGAAAAGGGAGAAGAGATTTTACAAGAAAGGGAGAGACAGAAGCAGAAGAGAGAATTACTACATCTATCCGATAAAGGGTGAAGAATGAAGAAAGCACTCTGCAAGAATCAAATCTAAGCTAGAAGATCTTACCGAGAGTCAAATATTTGTATTGGTTATAGAACAATAAGTTTGGTATGATATGGCAAATTTCATATTGTCTTGATAGTATGTTGCCATCAATGCCAAAGGGAGAGATTGATGAACTATAACTGATTGAATGTTTGAAGATGATAAGTTGATGATCATCGAGCTGTAGAAAGTAAATGCAAAACATTAAATTAGTTAATGTATTATATGTTCATTGATGTCAATTTGATATAATATGATTGGTCATATACATATTATCATAGACTTCAATAAACCAAAGAGATAAATTTTATGTTATCGGTAAACATAAAAATCCAATGTACACCGAATGACAGTGCACACCGACGGATAGAGAACCCTGAGAAGTCACAGTGTATACCGAACACCACAACACCGAGCATAACTGAAGTGGTCACCAAGCAGAACTGAAATTGATGCCCAAGGATAACTTAAGTTAATGACCCAGCAAAATAAGAGTTGATGATCAAAATCAACTAGAGTTAGAAAATGATAAAACACTTGGCTGGCAAGAGCTATATTTAGAGTTAATTGATTGATTTCTTTGTTTTCATCAATCAATTAAACTAAATATTTAAAGCTAGTTTTATTCACAGTTGTCAAGGAGAAATCTATGGAATAAAAATAAAGCAAAGCTTTAGAGATTAAAGCAATGCATGGCAAGATTTGCGGATTAAGAAGTAATCTACACCAAGAACAAGAAAGAAAAGGAGATTGAACAGTGAAATCATGTCTATATAAAGAGACAAGTAATTCATTATGAAAAAGGGAATGTTGAATAGAATTCTAGTGAAGATAGAAGTCTTCATGCAGATCTGATCATACAAGCTGAAGAACAGAGCTAAGAATTCTGCAGACACTGAGCAACAGAGACATAGCATTCACCGAGAAGAAAGAAGAAAGAAGGGGAGAAAATTAATTGAAGAGAATATTGATCAGAGAGGTATTATGGACTAACAATAGATCTAAAAAAATTCAAGTTAAATTTTTATTAATGAATGGATCATTTATTGTTTCAGTTTAACCATTGATTCAGAAAATCTCCTAACCAGGAGGGATTTAAGAATCCTTAGGTTATTGAGATACTCAATAGTATCAAAAGTTTTTCATGTTGATAGAATAGTGAATGCTAGGTCAAATGATAAATTTTTATTTTTAAACCCTCTAACAAGGTTTCACTTAATAGTGTATTTGTAACCTTTAACAATGTTGGCTCTTCACCAAGCTCACTTTAGAAGAGTGAAAATTTTGGGTTACTGGTCCCAAGTGGTTTTTCCCTTAACAGGGTTTCCACATTAAAAATCCATGTATAAAATGTCTATATGGTTCATTACTTTGATCTTATGCTTTACACATTACTAAAATGTGATTGGTCGGTAAACACTAAGTTTATTTACTGCTACTCGGTAAAGGCTAGAAAAAGATAGTCAATATACTCATCGAGCAGTATATATTTGATAAGATTACTTGAAGGTGTACATCTTGTAGGATTGAAAGATAATTGAAGGTATTATATTTGTGATATAAGTTTTGGTTTGATTATTGTATTAATTTTTGAGGCCAATGATTCAACCNCCCCCCCCCCCCCCCCCCTCAGTTATTCTAACAAATTTGTCTTCCTTCTTGTAGTGTTATTGTCTCCAGTTACTTTTTACATTCTCTAAAACCTCATTTTCTCATATTACTCTAAGAATTCAAATTAAATAGCCTTCTCTTTTAGAAACTCATCAGCCTTGTGTTTGAGTTAAAATTTCCTAAAATACTTTGACTTGATTAATTTCTCATCATTCATGAATTCCTCAAAGGCTGCTAACCTCACATCTTTAGTGATGTCTCCTCCTAATATGAATGTAGCAAGAGTTCTTTTAGGAGGAGACTCCTCAACCGGTACTCTTCTTACATCACACATGTGGGTGGGAGGGGCTTCTCAACTTATGTTTTGAATCCTTCTTATGAATCAAATGGTATTTCCTTACCTAAAGATAAGGTTTAAAAAGGTATGATGGATTTCAGATTTTAGGTACAATAATCTGTCATGACCTCGATGAAGAAGAGGGTTCTATAGGCTTCTTGGATGATAGAAAAATAAAATATCTTGGGGGTGGAAGGGTAAACTCGGAGGGTTATTGTGAGATTGTAGGGGAAAAAAGAGAAGAATTAGGTGCTTCATATATGAGTGGAGGAGGTGAATAGACGTGGCTAGGAGGTGAAGAGGCTTGACCAATGGGAGATCCAATAGATGAAGGAGAATAATGTGACTCATAATCTACTTCAATAGGAGAAGGCCCAAGGAGTGAAAAATTCATTCCTATTCTCATTCTCTCATGTGGAAAAGGCAATAGATCTACATCTCTATAAAAACTCAAAAGAGACCTCATCCTAGCCTTTGGGATTAAAACACTTCCAAGTATGGGCATACTCTTCATAATTTATCTACTTCATAATCTCATATTACTTTATTTTATACCACCTCTCCTTTATTTTTAGCACTTCTTGGTAATCTTGAGCACTTCTAATCAAATATTCGTCTTCATTCCATTCATTTTCAGACGTGGTTTTAGCAATATTTTGAATAAACCACTTAAAATCATAGAATCTATACTTATCAAGGGGAAGGTTACCTTACTAAGTTCCTCATTTAGTGTTGGGATATTGAGAAGGTTGTTGGAGATTATGTATGCTAGCATTAATGTTTTGGCATTGATGTAAACATATTTTGTACTATTGGAGACATTGTTCTTGGTTGTTCAGTGAGTTGAATTGCTTCGTACAGATACTACACATAAGATATAAATTTTTGATCATACAATTGGTTTTGATGATTTTTTTATTTGATGCATGTCAATTCACATATGTTAGTGTGATGGTTTGTGAGAGTTATGATTGATTTATCAGATTTTGGTACCTTGGTTGTTCAGAAAGTGATAGAGTTTCAGTTTTTGGAACGGTATAGATCGGTGTTGAAGAATTGTTGGTTACTAACCTATTAGTGAGTTTGGCGCATGTATATGTGTCCTTAATAAAAGTGGTTCATTATTTTGATGCTAGAATGCTATTTTCTTGAGTAATAGAGCTTGAAAATATTATTACTGATGAACAATGCATAGATGAGTTTAGAACTTGAGTTCATGTTGCTGCGAAGTTTGTTGAGGTACTTCATGTTGTTTTTTGATGTTTCTTGACCATGTTCTAATCATGTTTTTTGGTTTACATTGGTCAAGGTGATTGGGTTGCATGATTCTCATGTAACGTGTTTGTGTTCTTCATTTTTTCTTAGTAGACCTAATGATGTAACGTGTTGCGAAGGTTTGGTGCGTGATTTTTGGATTTGGAGCATGTTTGAAGTTATTGATATGGGTCATTGCAATATCATATTCGACTTTCAATGGATCATATTATGGAATGAATTGTAATTTATTAATTATTTGCAATTAGGTCACTGGCTGACCTAGTTGAGATGAGTTGATGAATTATATTTAAGGGTAATCATTTGAAGTTGAGAGTGTGGGTACAGATGGGATAAATGATGTATATTATGTTGTATGAAGAGGTATGAGTGGAATATAAAATGAGTCAGAGATATATGCACTGCATTGGAAATTTTTTGACATAATGGATGTTATCATTCAGTTCATGTGTTTGGACTATAAGTTATCTTTGATCTATGGTCGGTTGATTTTATAATCAAGTGAGCCTTGTTGTTATTATATATTGAGAAATAAGCTTGAATGCATCTACATTCCCCATCTATGTAATAATTTATACTTCTAGAAAAGTATTTTCTTATTGTGGTTAATCAACCCCACCATGGTTTTTTTCCCTAAGAGGGTTTCTACGTATAAAATTTTGGTGTTATGTGTTGATATGTGTGTTTGGCTCTTGCATGAAAGTCTATCTTTCAAGTCTTTGTTTAAGTGTTTTAAGTTTGAGATTTTGTGTATATAACTAATTTACACCCTATCATTTGTGTGTGCTACCTTGGCCCTAACAATTGGTATCATAGCTCATTCCTCTTCTTGAAGCCTAACTTCTTGAGAAGATCTTTGTTGGTTTACCCTACTAATGATGGTTTACTGAGATAGGGGGTGAATCAGAAAATATTGAAACTTAACACTTTAAAACTAAACCTTTGATTCAACTCGGTGGTTCAAATAATAGAAACAACTGAAACAATATATAATATAACAAAATAATATTCATAGTTATCAAGCATCACATGTAACACCAGATTTAATGAGGAAACTCAATTTGTGAGAAACCTATGTGGTAATTGTCACCCACAAAAACAAATACTCCTCTAAAGTATGCTCGGTTAAGATCCAATCTGGTTAAAGATTACAATGCACATTTGTTAGATGTGACCCTATTAGGGGATTTACCTTAGATCTATTAAGATATTTACCCTTTTAGGAGTGGACTGGTCAGAGGGCTTAAACATTCATCCTAGAATCTTACGTTTCATGAGGATTTACAAAAAGACTTAATAGGTCCACTCGGATAAAAGATTTTGTGTCACAAATATTAGTAAGAAATAGTGTACTGATTTGACCTATGATTCTATAACTATCCTTTGCTTGGTCATATCCCTTTTTTCTCTCTTTAACTTACTAGCATCAACAACTCATCAGTCTCTCCTCTGGACTGGTTCTCCAACTTTTTCACTACTCTTCTTGGTAGCTCTTCATCTATTCAATTTGCCAGCATCTCTGTATAAACATACATACTCATCAAAATATAGGCCTCTATCTTGCCTCTTAATCCTATTGATTAGGTTTCCCTTCAATTTTATTTAGTCATTAGATCATCTCAAATGAACTCATCCAATGTATCTGCAACTCAGTTAGGCAATTAACCTTGCCTCGTGACTTTCCCTTTTCTTGGAACTCACAACTTACCTTTTGTCACGTAATCTTCATCTTTGATTTTGAACTTGAGTTTTCATGACCATAGATCTTATAACAAACTTTTCCTTCATTCTTATCATCTTCTTGATCTATGTGCCTTCTCATTAAATTCATTCTAATCCTTGAATCCAAACTGTGTTCCATGCTCGGTGACTTCAGTGACTATCTTCACTCGGTGTCTTACTTCACTCGGTTACCAACCTTGCTCAATACCTAACCTTGATCTATTTTCAACTTTGTTCGATGACTGTATTTACTTTTCTTGACCAACTAACAGTTCACTACTCAGTAACTAGATTGTTCCCTTTATCGAATTGACCTCTCTGCTATACCGACTTAACAACATCAAATGTCAAGTACAGATAATTATACCAATAGTTCCACATCATTGTCTGGTCTTTATTATCTTCCCAATTAAGTTACTCTCTGATTGATATGGAAACTTAATATAAACCAGAAATCAATTGCTTGACATCAATGACAAAATAACAATTGATTTAACCCTTTTACTTGCTTGTATTATTTTGAATGTGGTCTTCATCACAATTACCATCATTTGGTTAACAATCTCCCTCTTTGGAATTGATGGCAACACTATCAATTTATGATGGTATACTATGATCTATCTATACTGTCTTTGTTCTGTCTTAGCTTGTTTTTACTCTTTGCCTTCTATTACATTTTCCCTCTTACATGTAGTCTCATTTACTTGTGTATTCATCACTTACTTCTCCCTTATGTATTCATCAATTAATTACTGTAATTATCTCTCTTTAAAAACAATGCCAAAGATACATACTCCCAAAATAATTTTTAGGTAGTGAATCATACCTTGCATGTACAAATTTCTCTTTGCATACATAAATCCTTTCACAACTTCAGGCAACACCTAAAGTGTGATCACTAGCATCAACTCAAAATTCAGATATTATAATGTTCTTATAATTGATGCAACATGCCTCTTGCATTAATGAATTTTGGATAGGGGTAGGACCCCTAATTTACCTCTGAGATACTCAAAAGAATCCTTTGGTAATGGCTTGGTGAATATGTCAGTAAGTTTCTCTTTTGAATTCACATATTCTAACATTACAACATTTTCTTGTACTTGAAGGCATTATATTTTTCCATTAGTATATACAAGGAAAAATATGATCTACACCATCGGTTTACACCACACCGACAGACAGGGCACAGCACTACCTGACGCCCAGGTTACCCAATACTACCAAGTTCAAAGCATCCCGACAAACACTATTTAGTGTTACCCGATGACAAAAAGGATAAAGAAACCCGACGAGTAACAAAAGTGAAACCTGATGGAACAAAAAAGAGAGGAACCCAACAGATGAAGGGAACCCAATGATCAATTCAACAAAGGAACACTGATAGACTTTCAGTTCAACCTGACAACCAAGAACTGACAGTCAATTACATCCCGCAAAAAGTGGATCTGACTTTCCATGATAGACAAAACACTGAAGTTGTATATATAGCTTCTTGATTTGTTTTTAAATCTATTTTGTGCAAAGGAAGAAATGTAATTATTATTGTTTTAATTGGTTTTATTGATTTAAAACATGCAAACTAAAGATCAAGGTCAAGTTGTAAACCTTGGATCTAAGAGTTAACATTGTAATGCGTGAATCCAAGATAGGTAAAATACTTCTATAAATAGATGCTCAATATATTGTGAACATGTTTTTGTTCGATGATGATTGTAGCCATGGAGAGCATCTAAAGAATAGATAAGAGATTTCATGCAGAGGGACAGAAAGGAGTCAGATTAGTTTTTTCAAGAATAGAGCACAGGCTACCGACAAGCAAAGAAAGGTATTAATCAATCACTATAGGTGATATTTATATTCTGAGAGATATAATGGATATGTGATTAGCAATTAAAGATTGCATATAGTCAGTTCAATAATTTTTACTCATTCTAATAAGTGTAGTACACGTAAGAAATCCTTTCAAGAAAGGTGGACTTAACAGTCTTATTGTAAATCTCTTAACCGAGTGCACACTTAAATTAGTGTTGCTAAAGCTCTTAATAGAGTAGATCTTAACCAGTCTCCACATTAATACTCCTAACATGGTAGATCATCAGAAGTGATCAATTGTAAGCCTTTACCAGCTCCCTTCCATTCTACAGATAGTGAAGTTGTGTGGGTGCCATCCCCACCGCAGTTTTTACTTCCTAACAGGAGTTTTCTATGATATCATATCTTGTGTTGTGTTTATTACTTTCATGAATGTTTGAAAACAATTAAAGAATATGAATTAATGATACATGCATAATACATACCAATAGTAATGGTTGATAATACAGTAATGAATGATCACTAATGATGAACGGTGTAAAGAGTTAAAAAATTTAGAAGTACCGATTTACCCCTCCCCTCTCAGTACTACTTCCCATTAATCCCAACAATTGGTATTAGAGCTAGGTCTCTTCTTGGAAAGCTTAAAGGCTTAAGAGAAAAGATCATACAATGGATAAGTACAAACTTGACAAGAATATTGAGAATAAAAAGCTTGAGATACAGATGTTCTATGAACAGTATAAAGAAGCAAGAATCCAGATGAGAGAGTTATTGGATGAGAGGAAAGGTATGGCAACCCAGAGCAATTAAAAATATTATCAAGAAGAAGAGATTCCAAATTTCTTTGAATCTTCAAAATCAACCACAAGCAAAGTATCAGATGCATCAGAAGAGAAAATCACAAATCTAAAGGAGATCAATCAACATCTGACAGAGAAAATAAAGATGCTGCACATCGGTCAACAGTCCCAAATGGTAAGAATGATTGATGTGATGAGTTATGCTAGACAAGTTGAAATAGAGAGAACACTAGCTATTGATGATAGAAGGAAGATTACAGAGAAACTACAAGAAAAGGAATTAGAAATTCAAAGACATGTTGATCATCACCACAATCTTAAAAATCAGATTATTCTTATGAGTCAAGAAACAAATAGAATAAATGTGGAAATCATTGAAAGAATACATATTATCGGTGAACTAAGAGAAGAGAATGAGAAACTAAAGCATGAGGTAAGGATTTAGCAACAGCATAATGAGGTTATCAAAAAGGTTGAAGAGAAATAAAATAATGGATGATTTTCTTGAAGGAAAACGAAGAGTCAACAACAACAATGGTCTAGGCTTTACTAAAAATGGAGAATCATCAAATCAAGCCAAATCAAAGAATGTTTATGAAAATCCAAGACCAAGAAAGCTTATATGAAAACACTATGGAAAGCAAGGCCACAGATCAAATGTATGCAGAAGTAAAATGAAAGGTATTCCTAAATCTACATCTCCATTCATAGTATTCTATTATAAATGTAACAAGAAAGGGCATAAAGCATATGAATTTAAGTCTAAGGTGGATCAACCAAAGAATAAAACCTACATGGAAAAGACTATCCTATTTGCAAGATGAATGGGAACACAACTGAAGAATGCGGGAAAAAGAAAAGGCAAGCATGGAAGCCTTAAAGTCAAGAAATTCCTTATCAACCAAAAAGAATCGGTAATCAATATACATGGGATTACAATACATGGACAAACTATACAACATGTTGTAGATATGGTCACATGGTTGCAAACTGCATGAAAGCATGGACCAAAAGTTCTAGAGGCTGGTCAAACCCCAGAATGGCATGCTTACACTTTCATAAAGTTGGTCACCTCAAGAAAGATTGCAAAGACCAACTGATAGAGACAAGCACACATCCCAGTGCAAACACCATTGAAGATATCTAAAGGGAAAGAGACAAAATGTGGAGAAAAGCTTTAGGCAATGATGAAGCTAGACCAAGAAATGCAAATGGTGACACCCCATCCAATGGATCTGGTGACATCACTACCCCCACTTAAGTTGAACAAGTAAGTAAGGAACTGCATTAAACCAAGTCATATTTTGCATCAATTCCATTATACAATTGATAGATAGTCAAAATCTGCATGAATAAAGATGCATATTATGTTACTTGTTACAACTCTGAGAAATCAACCCCGTAAATAACACATACCAAAAATCATCAATGAACATAAAGGATGAATTGTTGACACTTACCAAAAATTGTCGGTCAACAAATAAAATAGCTAAATTGCCTATGTAACCCGACACCCATCAGTAAGGAAGCAAAGTTACAAAGTTGACATGACTCAATACCCATATCCATCGATAAAAGCAAAATACCTAACAGTTATCTCAAGCATCATGACAAAACTAACGATAATTTTGAAAGTATTCCCAACAAACTCAGTCTTCATGTACCGATGAGTCATTGAGTATTTATGAAAATACTTACGGTAAAAGGTCTATAAATAGTCGATGGGACAACTTCATTTTGCACCCATGATTTGAAGAGAGAAGGTAGAGAAAAAATAGAGTGATTGAAGAGCAGAAAGCAGAGTGTCCTCAACTTGATCCACACACAGAAAATAGATCATTCACCATTGTCACATATCAAAGTAAGTATCGAGGGCACCAAAATCACTTTTTTGTTAATTATCAGAAATCCCTAATTTCATAAAGCCCTAAAACGTGAAAAATGATGGCAACAACTTCAAGATTAATAAAGATCAAGAATGAAAAAAAAATATAGTTAGGTTAATCAAGAACAACACATGTGTAGAGCCCAAACACAAGATCTATCTGGAGGTTGCATCGCAACCCGATGAACCGGCGTGTTTTCTAAAATACCACCTAGGGTTTTTCTCATAGAAGATGTTAGGTCTTATATTCACTGTAAGATCACCGAGATAGGTGATCTAGAGATGGATGAAGATTATAAGAAGCTTTGTGATGTAGAAGGGAACCTAAAGGAAGACCACAAACACTTAGAGGTTAAAGGGATAACTAATGCCCTACATTTCCTGAGGGGCTTCAAAACTAACTAGATCAGGTTGGTACTAAGTAGACTACATGACTAGAAGCTATAGTTAGACCAACCCAAATAGATCACTAAGGATGTCCTTTATGTTATCACTGGTTATCCAATAACCAAAAAGTACAAGGCACATAAGCATCCTTCCAAGCCAGAAGTTGAAAAGCTTACAAAATCTTAATGAGGCAACAGAGGTCTCAAAGTTAACACCATCACTGAAAAAGAACTAAGATTTGGTGCTTGTGTTATTGGTTATAAGATATTTTAGGCAAGAAGGCTGAACAGCATATCCTCAACATCAGTAAGCAGAGCCTACAAAATAGTAACCAAGGGCATACAGATGGAACTATGTGAGATCCTGTTGAAACAACTTGATGAAAATATAAACACAGTCAGGTCTGCAAAATCTAACACATGTAAGTTTGGCTCACTCATCATGTGAATATTTTTCTATTTTCAAGAATAATTTCCCTCAGTAGGAAAAGTAAAATGGGACACTACAAAACTAGTAACATTACAGATTAGTGAACTTATTAAATCACTAGGAGATAACTTTGACATAGTTATGACTACATACTTCCTTGAATTCAAGGAAAAGATGATGGAAAGGACAAGGATCCCTAAAAAACTAATAGAAAAACATAGGGATGAAATATGTTTTATGGTGGACACATATTTCACCCACATCAAACCCATTGTACCAAGGACAGATTGGTTAGCCCCACTTGATTATGAAATAAATATAGATCAGGCAACCAATGCTATTGATGCATTGACCAATGAGCCTATTGAAAGAAAAAAACCAAGGTTTGGAACCTATGAAGAGGCCAGATCAAAGATAAAAAGACTAGAAATCAAGAAAATTTTCAATAAAAAGGATAAGATGGTCAAGAATCTGAAAAAGATTTCATTGGTTACTGAGAAGGAATAAGAGAAATTAGAGGAAACTAATGAATAGGGCACCATCAGTGAGGGACAAGAATAGAAATCAGATTTTGAGGCCACTCAATCTGATACACCTCCACCTCCTATAAAGAAGCAGAGGATAAGGATTCAAACTACTAAAACTGATACTATCCCTCTTAAGAAAGGTCAAGTAAGAACCTACAAGAGGAAGCAGCCAACAAAGCAAACCAAGAAATCTATGAAAACAACACCACCAAAGAAGAGGAAAAGACTTGTTAGGATAAAAGCTGACGTAGAAGACACCAAGGATGATGAGCCTGATGTGACAAAGAAGAATTTTAGAAATATAACAATTGATGAGGCAACTAAATCTATTCCTACATCTAGCACAATGCGTGATAAGAAAATCAGACAATGGGATACACTGAAACTAGAGGACCAGAATGAGATACAAGAGGAAATAATTAGGTCAATGGTAAAATTCAAATATGTACCAGTTGAATTCATCAACCAAATACCTAAGGAGCTAGGTAAGAAAATATCTCAACAATGTTCATATGCTCTGCAAACAGAAAGAGAAGCAAGGGAGAGGGTACTAGTAACACTTATGCCTCCTAAATCTAAGATGGAAGAAATCCAAGAAATACTGAAGAAGCACTCGAGAAAATTTGTAGCTAAGATAAGAGCTTACAAAGTGCTAGAGAATAAGTTTATAGAGTTGGACACCATGACCGAGACCAAATGGAGACATCTACTAGATCTACCGCTAGAGTCATCAAGTCATGAGAATCAATTAATTCTCACAGACACACCTCATAGAGAGGAGTAGAAAGATGAGGCAACTCCTCCGCACATTTCTTTGGACAATGTTGAAGATATGGAGCCAATATATTTGGACGAAGTGATGGGAGATCTTGAAATTCAAGACATCACTAATTATGATTCTAATAAAGATCTATAGAAGAAAGGTGATGTTATATTCATATCACTTAAGGATCAGACCAAGAAAAAACCAATGGAGACCCAAGAAAATAAATAAATGAATGTTGCAAATGAAACACAGTAGGACACTTCTATCATAGACTTAACAGAACCAGAACCTGCAGAGAAGATACAAAATGATGAGGTTGACACTACTCAAAAAGACCAAACCGAAGAGCAGGACACCACCCAAGATACAGACCAAGAAAACACACAAAGAAATATGCCTATATTAATGAAGGAAATCAATATACTAGAGGGTAATGATGGATCTACTACAGAGGGCGCAAGCACACTTGAGGACAAGGGTGATGCTGAAGCAAAATATACAACAGACAATACAAAGGACACAACTAAAGAGCAAGCTGCAACCGACGATCAGAAAGATAAGTCTACTAATCTAAATAAAGAGAAAACACAAAGGCAAAAGAGGACACATAGAAAGAGAAAGGTGATGAAGCACAAAAAGATGAGATGGAGAAGAAAATAGAAAGAAAATATATAGAGTCTCCCAAGGTTGATGGAGAGACGTCTTCACAAAACTGACAAGTGCACCCCAAGCAGAAAACACAAGAAGCATCATCTACATAGCCTTCACCAAGCACTTTGGAAAATATAAATTAACTAGCAATGGTAGGTCATACATCTACGTCCCCACAAGTCTCAAAGAAGAAGAAGAGCAAGCATAAGAATCTAGTAACTCTAGATGAAATCATTGAGATTCCAATTTGTGATCTAAGGATGTTGGATCCACATGAATTGACCAAGTATGAAAGACTCTATGAAAGAAAATCAATACAAGACAAACTAAGGAAAGAAACAAAAGAGGCAAAGGTACTAGAAGTAGAAAGAGGTATACTTCAGCAAATAGTACCAGCTATAGATATTGATCACACTGCCCCAATGCTTAATCAATTGGTAGTACTCACAGATGCAATAACATCTCAGAACATAGATGCTGAGAAGGTCATGGAAGAAAGACTTGAACAGAAGTATGAGTTCATTCTAGCTGAAAAGATAAGCCAGGAAGTGGCATTGAAAATGGTAAATCTTTCTAAATTAGTAAGCACAATTGATCCAATTATCTCAGAAGCTATTACTTTGATAAAGAAATTATGCACATTTAATCAACTCACTCAGTAGTATACCAACAAGATAGCATAGATTGATGTTGATCTTAAGACAAGTGTACAAAGTCTCACCAATAATGAAGAGGCAATAAATTTTCACAATGAGCAAATCAAACAGGCTCAGAAATTGAGACAGGACATACAGATTGCAGAGATGAAGTACAAAGATGGGGTAAATGAGCTTCAAACTAAACTCTTACCGACACTTTCACTCCTGCAACAACATTTGAAAAAGGCAAACACACTAATTGCCACCCCAGAAATGTCTGTCCTAGATAGCATTTATGATATGCATGCCCGACTAGAGCTGAAGCACATGGCACTAGAAGTACTAAAAGAAAAATGGGAGAAATTGCTCGACAATATCAAGACAACCCATTTCCATATTCTTGACACATTGTAAGTTACACATTTTTGTCACATTTTTGGCATCTTATAAGTTGTACATTTTTTTTTCATAAGTATCAAAGAAAGGGGGAAAATGATATGTTCACTCACCTCAGTTAAGAGGGGGAACAATATACAAAAAGGGAAATGATAAGTCAGTACAAAGGGGGAAATGATATGACATATATATAAGGAGAATGTATAATATACATGTGCATATACTTATATACTATATCGATGCATACAATTAGGGGGAGTCATATGATGACAAGGATATAGACATGGTGTCCATACTAAACACTTTAGTATTATGCACATATCAGTTTTTGATACTAATGTCAAAGGGGGAGATTGAAGGAATTATATTTTGCATATACAAGGAAAAACATGATCTATACCATCAGTATACACTACACTGACAAACAGGGCATAGCACTACCTGATGCCCAGGTTACCCGATACTGCCAAGTTCAAAGCATCCTGATAAACACTATTCAGTGTTACCCAATGACAAAAAGGATAAAGGAACCTGACAAGTAACAAAAGTGCAACCCAATGGAATGGAAAAGAGAGGAACCCAACAGATGAAGGGAACCTGATGATCAATTCAACAAAGGAACGCTGACAGACTTTTAGTTCAACCCAACGACCAAGAACTGATAGTCAGTTACATCCCGCAAAAAGTGGATCTGACTTTCCACGTCAGACAAAATACTGAGGTTGTATATATAGCTTCTTGATTTGTTTTTAAATCCATTGTGTGTGGAGGAAGCAATGTAATTATTATTGTTTTAATTAGTTTTACTGATTTAAAACATGCAAACTAAAGATCAAGGTCAAGTTGTAAACCTTTGATCTAAGAGTTAACATTGTAATGTGTGAATCCAAGATAGGTCAAATACTTCTATAAATAGATGCTCAGTCTATTGTGAACATGTTGTTGTTTAATGATGATTGTAGCCACGAAGAGCATCTAAAGACCATACAAGTGATTTCATGCAGAGGGAAAAAAAAAGAATCAGATTAGTTTTTTCAAGAATAGAGCACAGGCTACCAACGAGAAGAGAATGGTATTAATCAATCACTATAGGTGATATTTATATTCTGAGAGCTTTAATGGATCTGTGATCAGAAATTAAATAGTGCATACAGTCAGGTCAATCATTTGCACTCATTCTAACAAGTGTAGTATGCATAAGAAATCCTTTCAAGAAAGGTGGACTTTACAGTCTTATTGTAAATATCTTAACTTAGTTCACACTTAAATCAGTGTTGCTAAATCTCTTAACATAGTAGATCTTAACCGGTCTCCACATTAATACTCCTAACAGGGTAGATGATCAGAAGTGATCAATTTTAAGCCTTTATCGGCTCCCTTCCATTCTACAGATAGTGAAGTTTTGTGGTTGTCATCTCCACCGCAGTTTTTACTTCCTAACAGGAGTTTTATGTGATATCATAGCTTGTGTTATGTTTTTATTACTTTCACGAATGTTTGCAAACAATTAAATATTATGAATTAATGGTACATGCATAAGAAATAAAAATAGTAATGGTCGGTAATACAGTAATGAATGATCACTAATGATGAATGGTGTAAATATTTAGAATTTTTAGAGGTACTGATTCACCCCTCCCCTCTCAGTACTACTTCCCATTAATCCCAACAGTACTTTCTCTCTCAAGTAATGATGTTGGATAGATATGTTCTTGGTATTTGAGTGCATTACTTGATTCTTTGATATGTTTATATCACTTGTATTATCATAATAGAAAGTGAATAGATTAGTGATCTCTTCTTGCATATCTTCTAGTAGTTGTTTGATCCACACAATATTTGCACAATTCATAGCTGCAGCAACATACTCAGCCTCGGCAATAGACTATGATATACAACTTTGTTTCTTGCTTAGAAATGTAACTAGTCTTTCTCCTAGAAATAAATCCCCTCTGCTTGTACTCTTTATGTCATCAATGTTTACAACCCAATAAGCATCAATATATACTTTCAAGTTAAATTTTCCTCTTTTATTGTATAGCAAGCCAAAATCCTTAGTGTCTATCAGATATCTAAAAATTCTCTTAACTACAGACATATGTGTTTCCTTCAAATCGTAAGAAAACCTTGCAACAATCCCTAATACAGGAGCAATATTAGGCCTATTGTGCACTATATATTGTAACTTAACAATCATGGATCAGTAGAGTGTCTCATTGACTTCTTGTGACTCATCCTCTTTGGATAACTTGCAGCCAGTGACCATCGGTGTTCCAATTGGTTTTGAGTCATCCATACCAAAGGTCTTTAGGATCTCCTTAATATATTTTGATTGTGTAATATAGATCCCATCCTTTACCTATTGAATTTGAAGTCCAAGAAATAATTTAATCTCTCTAATCATAGACATTTCAAACTCCTTTCTCATCTCCTCTGCAAAATATCTACACAATGTGTCATTGCCTCCAAAGATAATGTCATCGACAAATATCTCACCAATTGAAAATTTTTTAGTACTATCACATTTCATATATTCATTGTTGTTGTCACTAGTTCTTTGAAATCCTGTTTTGATTAGATATGAATATAATCTTTCATACCATGCTCGGGGTGCTTGCTTCAAGCCATACAATGCTTGGTGCAACTTGCATGCCATGTCGTGGTCAACATTCTCATCAAATCCTTCAACTTGTTCAATATATACTTCCTCTTCAATAATATCATTCAATGGCCAATAAGGGAAGGGTATCACCCTTAGTCAGGTAGGGAAAGTGCTCTTGATCAAATCCACTCTTCAGAACCTCCCTAATTATGCCTTAAGCCTTTTTTCTATCCCTGCTAAAGTGGCTGACTCATTGAAGGCTATTCAAAGAAATTTTTTGTGCGCTGACAAAGAGGGAATCAAGAAGTACCCTCTGGTGGCATGGGAGACTATATGTAAGCCCAAAAAATAAGGAGGCCTAGGAATCAAGAATTTGAAGCAGTTCAACAAGGCTCTGCAAGCAAAATAGATTTGGAGAATTTTTAATTCTACTAGGGAATGGAAGGATATTATGAAGGAAAAATATGCCTCAAACATGACCTTCAAATAGTTCATCAGCAGAGAAATGGACCCAAGGGGATCCTGCATTTGGAATTGAATTCTAAGGACTAAGGGTATAGCCACAGAAAAAGCAAGATGGAAATTAGGTAATGGTAGGGATGTCAACTTTTGGCATGATGATTGGCTAAGACAGGGACCCTTATGGAACATGGAGCCTTATAATAGATGGGCTAATACCTACTTTGAAAGATATGGTAGTAGAGTGAGTGATTATAGAATAAACAATGATTGGGTGGACCTTACTAAGTTGTCTCAGGACTTAAAGCCTTTGATGGTCAAAATTGGTCATACCCCCCTCTCTCTCAATAAGGATGTTATTGTTTGGTGGGAAACTATAGATCATATCTACATGGTGGCCTTAGGCTATCAAATCATGCAATACATTGATACTCCCCCCAGTTGGGCTAAGGCTTGGTACCCTGGTCTCATCCCTAAGATCAATATCTTCTTCTGGATGCTCCAAAACCGTATCTTGACGGTAGATAACCTTATTAAGAGAGGGCATCACATTCCTAATAGATGTATCTTATGTAAAAATCAAAGTGAGAGTGTGGACCATATGTTTATCCACTGTGACTTCACCAGACAAATATGGTATCATTTCCAGTCTTTTTTTGAGATGTTGTGGTGTTTCCCCAATAATACTCTTGAGCTCTTTGATCAATGTCAATACGTGTTTAAAGAGCAAGATAAATATTGTTTATGGTCATGGGTGATGCCGCATATATGTTGGGGAGTGTGGAAGGAGAAAAATAACAAAAGTTTTAGGGAAAAAGTAACAATTGCTAAGTATGTATCCCAGAAAATAACAAATGTCCTGATGGAAAACTACACAAACAGCAAAGGTCCCAACCCACCTCATAGAAAAGGGGTAAATTTTACCAATAGGAGAGACGATTGCAGATGGACCTTACCGTCAGAAGGCTAGTTCAAAGCAAACTTTGATGGGGTTGTAAAAGGAAACCCTGGGAAGGCAGGGGTGGGAGGAATAATAATGAACTCTCATGGAAAGGGCACTATGGCTATTTTAGCTCCCTTGGGGTCACAAAAAAACCACTATTCGGAGGCAAGTGTGGCCCATCACACCATAAGGCTGGCTCAGGATATGGGGATCAAGAAATTGTGATTAGAAGGTGAATCAAAGAATATTATAGATTTCTTAAATGAAAATACCGAACCTGTGTGGATAATTGAGAACATAATAGGGGAGTGTAGACAAATCCTCAAAACCTTTGATCAGGTCCATGTGGCACATGAATACTGGGAAGAAAATTAGGTGGCCGACAGGTTGGAAAATATGGGAGTCAAGAGTGAGGGAGCAAAAAGGTGGACCGAAGGGAATGAAATTCTGTCGGAAGTCTTAGCTCTCATAGAAAGTGATCGAGTTCTGGGAAAACTCAGAAAATATTAAATGATAATAATGAAGAGTAATGACATATTGGGGAAGTATCACTGAATGATGTGCAAGTATGGGAAAGATAGATATATTTACCTTTTTAGGTCTCATCGGCACACTTTGAGGCATAAAATTGTTTATTACATTCACGAGTCTAAAAGAAGATTCACAAATTCTAAACGTAATCTCAACTAGAAATAGAGGATTTTTAGTGGGAAAAAAACCAGAAATAGAGAAGGTAGAGGAGTAGAAATGGTTGGTGAAGGGCATAGGAGGGAATCAGAGAAGGAAACTGACAAATGGAAATGACACTCTAAGGTATGGAATATTTTGACAAAAGGTGAGGTGACTACTTTCATTGAGCGTCTCCATGGTTGGAATCTCTCTGTTATGAAGATGATGGTGAAAATTTGGAATGAAGGGCAAGTTAAAATTAATGGGGTGGATTTCATGGTGATGAAGGAAGTAATTTCGGTTATGATGGGTATCTCCATTATTGGGAAAAAAATTTACAGAGATAGGAAGATTTCTAGGCAGGCTTTGACAGAATTTGTAAAAGATGCAAATGAAAAGAGGGCTTTAGTGAACAAAGGCACCTTCTACCAGCCAAATTCTATCAAATTGCTATGAAGGTTCATTTTTAGGGGAATTATTAATTACATCTACTTGGATATGAGATTTGACTGCATTAGCACTCACCACTTTACGCTTCTCAACCATTTCAGGTATGGTGCTAAGATATCTATCCCCTTCTTCCTATATTCGTCTATCAATGAAAATATTAATGATTATAAGGAGAAACCCATCAGCAACCCGACTTTTCATGAGGGTTTTTTATTGTTAATTTATGAATTTTTTAAAGCTCAGACTATGGGGAAGGAAATTAAGAGCTTGGAGGAGGGAAAATATGAGTCAGAGGACTCGGGTGAGGCTTATGTCCCTTTTGACACTAAGGATAGCCAAGATATGCATTTGAATAATGAGGAGGAAGAGATTCAACAAATGAAGAAGGGGAAGAAAAGGGTAAAAATGGAGAAAAATGAGTCTCCAATTTTAAAACATCATATTGAGATATCGTCTGACAGGGATTACAATGAGAATGTTGATGGTATGGAAACGGAGGATGAGAGTTCTAGTGAAGAGGGAAATAATATTACTAAACACGGAGGGAAGCTGCGGAAGATGAAAGGTAAGAGGAAGATAACTATTAAATTTTCTGTTAAAAAAGAAGAGGATTGTTCAAGTAAGGGGTTAAGAGGCCTAAAAGAGGGAAACAGTTTGAGGAGGAGACCCAGGATGAGAGGCAGGACAGTCAGAACTTGATGCTAGAGGAGAGTGATGAAAAAGAGGAGAAATAGGGGAAGGAGAATGAGGTGGATGGTCACAAGTAGGGGTTTGAGGAGAATGGGTTTGATCATTAAACTTGCAAAATCACTGGTAAAAACAAGAAATTTGTATGGAAAAATATTGATACTGTCTCTGCTAAAATGGGCATTAAGAGAGAAATGATTAAGACTTTGGTAAAGGAGAACAAGGAGGGAAGAATCCAGATGGAGGATTTAATTGATCCCACTTTAGTGATTCTTAGTGACAATGCAAGGGAGGATCCTCAAATGGATGTGCTAAACAATGCAAAAAATAGTGTCATAGATAGTTACAAAACCACTAAGTGGACTTTCTTTGAAATCTATGAGCTGAAAAAAAAGAATGGATAGGGTGGAGAAAGATAACATCAAAATCAATAAAAGGAACATAGAGGAGGATAGGGAGCTGGATAAAAGAGTGAACAAGTTGAGGAAGAGGGTAAAAAGTATTGAGGAATCTCTAGTAAAAATTGCAGGACAAAGCTACAATATCCTTAAAGCATGAAATGATAACATTAAGGTGCTTATTGCTAAAATTTAAGAGCAAAGGGGAAGCAAGGAGGATTATTCACCGAGTTGTGGTAGGGATAAGTCACCTAAAGAGGGATTGAGGAAAAGGAAAAGAGCCACCACAAAGAAGATGGAGAACCAGGAAGCTGATAAAGACCTGTCTGATCTGAAAGAGGTTGCGGGTAGAATGACTGAGCTGGAGTTTCGTGCTGCTGAGATTCTCAGAGAAATTTCCTGAATTATGTTCTTGGCTTTTTTTTCTGGTCTTTTCGGTTTTTTCCCTGGGTTTAGGTTCTCTTTGGGACAATTTTTTTTGGCTGTTGGTCAGCCTGATCCATTTATGTTGCTACTAAGCGATACTATGTTTACGATTTATTTTTAGCTCTGTAGGGTTTTAGGAACCCATAAAAACCTGTTTTCCTTAATCAAAAAAAACATCTATTTGATAAATTTTTAATCCCTTATAAGATGCATATGCTAGTATAATCCTTACTCATTCTAATCTAGCAATAGGTGCAAAAGTTTCACCATAGTCAATTCCTTCTTCTTGTGCAGACCCCTTGCAAACTAATCTTTCTTTATTTCTGATTACATTACCATGCTCATTCAACTTATTTATGAAAATCCACTTATTACCGATTACATTCTTATCTTTTGGTCTTGGTACCAAAGTCCATGTATTATTATTTTGAATTTGATCTATCTCTTACTCCATTTCTTTCACCCAATCTTCACTTTCTAAAGCATATTTTACTTTTCTTGGTTCAAATTCAGATATTAAGCATGTTTTTTCTCTTAACTTACTTCTTGTCAGAACTCCAGCAGTCTTGTCTCCAATGATTTTACTCGGTGAGTGGTGTCTCTTTACATACTTTGCCAACATAGGCTCGATATTCGATGGCATCTCTTCATTTTCATCATTCTGTAGAAGCTCTCTTTGCTCATCTTCTTCCTTGATTTGTTCTTTCCGTAAGGTGTCAGGAATCTCGGTTTGTACATAGACAAATATTTGATAATCCTCAGGTTCCTTCTTGTTGTCTTCATCATTCTTCTCTACAAATTTATCAATCCTCACATTTTCACTTTCTACAATTTTTTTATTATTCTTATTCAAACATTTTTAGGCTTTGGTCTTAGTAGAATATCCCAAAAATATACCTTCATCTCCTTTAGAGTCAAATCTACCATCTCTTGCATCTTTCAAAATATAACACCTACTTCCAAATACTTTGAAGTAACTTACATTATGTTAGTGTCCATACCAAATCTCATAAGGTTTTTTGTAGCTCCCTTCTTCAACTGTACTTGGTTAAGTGTATAAGAAGCAGTGCAGACTTCTTCTCTCTTAAAGGTTTGATAAATTTCATTCACAATCATTAGTGTTCTAGCACAATCCACAATGGATTTGTTTCTCCTTTCAGCTATATCGTTATGTTTTTGTGTTCGTGGTATAGACATCTACCTCTTTATACTATGTTCATTGTAGAAGAGTGTAAATTTATCAAATGTAAACTCTCTGCCTCTGTCAAATCTCAGACATTTTAGTTGTCTCCTTGTCTCTTTTTCAACTCTATCCTTGTACCACTTAAACATTTGAAATGCATCAGATTTTTCTTTTAAAAACATAACTGACATCATTCTAGAATAATCATCAACAAAACAATATGAAGTATCTATCTCCAAAGCAGCTCTGTGTTCTCATGGGACCACATAGGTCGGTGTGTACTAACTCCAAAATACCTTATGTAGTACAAGTTTTTCTTGTAAATCTCAATTTAGTCATTTTACCTACTTGACATCCCTTACACATTACATTTTAAGGTTTGTCTAGACTTGGTAGACCTCCTACTCTATTCTTCTTACTCACTTTGATTAAGTTGTCAAAATTAACATGACATAGCCTTTTGTGCCATAGACATACATCTTTAATCTTAGAAAAAAAAAAACTCTTTATGGATGTATCAAGATAGAATAAGTTGCCTTTATATTGACCTCTGATAGCAATCAGACTTCCCTTCTAATCAAATACTTTAACCTTCTTGTTTTGAAATTCTATTCGGTGACTTGTATTATTTAACATTTCCACACTCAACAAATTGTACTTCAAACCTTCAACCCAATAAACATCATCACACTCAGTATTGTTCAGCAGAATCATAGGACCTTTTCCCTGCATAAGATATGGGGAATCATTTCCAAATCTAATATTACCACCATTATGCTCTTTCAAAGTAATAAACTTATCAGTATCACTATTCATTTGGTGTGAGAAACCATTGTCTATAATTCATGTATCATTTTTACTTGTGATATTAGGGACTTTTCTTCAACGTACCTTTCTTCGTCAGACTCATCTTTAATAGAAACATAGAAAACTTCTTCATCATCATCGATGTCATCATTAGATGATCCTCCTTTAGCAATGTAGGATGTTTTTTTTTACTTTGTTCTTAAAGTCTTTGAATCTGCCGAATCTATTCTTAGTCTTTTTGTTGTCTCTGTTATCTTTCTTCTCATTATCGTCAAGATAATTAGAAGCTATGTGACCAATATTATTGCATGAAAAATATTTCAAAGGTAGCTTACCTATGTACTTTCCTTTACCTCTTGGTAGTCTCTTAGCCAATAATGCTTCAAATTTAGCTTCCTTTTTTCATCTTCAGCATATAGTTCTTCAAGATCACTCTTACAACTATGAAATCTTTTACTAGCACTACTTTCATATACATCACTAGATCTAGAATCTCTAGACTTTCCAATATTCAAATATGATTTGATTGTAGATTCAACCTTAGAATTAGTAGGAAAACTATTATCAAAATCATTCACCTCAAGGACAGTTAGCTTACCGATTGTAGCATCAAAAGTAATAACCATTTGTGGAATGGATCTCAGCTCTTGAATAGTAGACACTTAGATGGCATAGATAGGTAGTATTTTTCTAAGAATCTTTCTTGTAACATCTTCTTCATTAATGGTTCCACCAGCACCTATAATAGCAATAGAAATCTCCTTTAGTATTGTGTTGTATGTTGTATGTTGTAATATTTTCTCCTTCTTTCATTCTCATTTATTCAAACTTTCCTCATAATATTGTAGCCTTAGCTTTCTAAACATGTTGATCTCCACCAAAAACCAATGTAATCCTATCCCACATCTTCTTAGCAGTATCACAACCTTCTAATTCATTTAAATCTAGGTCGGTGAGAGTAGAAGCTATCTCTATCATCACTTGTGTATGCTCTTGTCTTTCTCTTATATGCTCAAGTGTCAAAGGACCAAACGGTGGAGGTCATAACTCATTGTCAAGATGATTCAGTGCATAATCTCCAATACCAGATATGTGAAGCCTCATTTTGTTCTACCATGTAGAAAAATTATTCCTATTCAACTTTGATGCTTCCCTCTTATACATCTTTGGATCTTTAACTCAAGTACCTTCAAACTTATCTTCTCGGATCACTAGCTCTGATACCAATTTTTGCTTTACCCTACTAATGATGGTTTACTGAGAGGGGGTTGAATCAAAAAATATTGAAAATTAACACTTTAAAACTAAACCTCTGTTTCAAATAACAGTGGCAATCAAAACTTGTAAACACTTCACAACCTTGATAAACATCATATAATATAAGCAAATAACATTCATAGTTATCAAGCATCACATGTAACACAAGATTTAATGAGGAATCCCAATTTGGCAAAAACCTTCATGGGAGTTGTCACCCACAAAAATAAATACTCTTCTGAAGTATGCTCTATTAAGAGCTAATCCAATTAAAGATTAGAATGAACATTTTTCAGATGTGACCCTGTTAGGGGATTTACCTTAGATCTATTAAGATCTTCTCCCTATTGGGAGTTTCCTATTGAAATAGTCCCAAGGGATAACTGAGAGGGGGGGTGAATCAGTTATCAGGTAGTTTAATTCTTTTCTCCAATTAATTACAGAATAACATTAAGCATTTACACATTCAGATAACACAAGATAGAACACAACAATTTTGGTTACGGGGAAACCAAATAGGTAAAAACCCCGATGGGAATTAGCACCCACAAAGAATTGTACTTGAGTATAATAATCCATGTTAGAAGATCTCACAACCCTGATAGGAGTTGATCTTTACAAAGAAATAAGTATAGTGACCTGGTTAAGGGTCAGATCCTATTAGGAGTCTTTTACAAATAACCCTGTTAGGTGTGAGGACTCACTGTCCAAAATCTCACTGCTAAAATGATGAAGGCTACAAACTTTAGTAAAATAGATATACACTATATCTGATAATGAACTGTTTGAGTAGACCATATGTCTTGATCAGTTCCAGTGTATTGTAGGCTTTCACTGCTTCTTCACATAGATCTTTTCTTGATGAATGAAATGTCTTTACTATCCCAAAACAACTGACATTCTGCTCTGTCCTTTTTCTATCTCTTCTCTTATCATTCACACTTAGTGATCTTCAAATGAACTACTATAAGTATCTTCTCCAAAATATATAACCTTTGTCAGCTTTACGAATCCCTTTAATACTTCTTTAGTCAGCCAAACCAAGAACGCAACATAATTAGAACCGTGCAACTCAAATTGAATAAACATATCGCTTTACAAGGTTGGCTCCACCAAAATTGCCCAAACATCATGCTTCAGATGAAACATGATTAGTGCCTTTGGTTAATAGTCTTTAACTCATAACTAAACATTATTCGGAACATGCATATCCCATAGATAGGCACAACTAAAGAATTAATGAAATTATTGTCGGCTTCCTAAAAACAGTCTTCTGAAACTGTGGCTGGTAAACAGAGTAACACAACTCAACTGTTACTGAACATCTGACTCTGCGTGTATGTATAGGGTATAATGGCTATGTCTGAAACATAAAAGCAACCACACAAGGTTTCCACATATCCATATTGAAAATGGAATACAGTTCACTGTTGTATATTATATGTTGTCATCAATGACAAAAATACAATCAACTATTTGCACAAGGGAAAATCCCCAACATTTCCTAGTCAGAGGGCTTAAACATTCATCCTATAATATTACCTTTCATAAGGATTTACAAAAAGACTTATTAGGTCCACTTGGTTAAGAGATTTTCTATTAAAAATATAAGTAAGCAATAGTGTACTAATTTGACCTATGATATGCAACTATCCTTTCCTTGATCAGATCCCTTGTTCACTCTTTGAAACTTTCTAGCATCAACAACTTATCAGTCTCTCCTTTGGACTGGCTCTCCAACTTTTTCACTACTCTTTTTGGTAGCTCTTCAACTATTCAATTCATCAGAATCTTTGTATCCCTTTACCGACTTGACCTCTCTGCTATACCAACTTAACAACATCAAATGTTAAGTAAAGATCAATATACCAATATTTTTTCATCATTGTATGATCTTTATTATCTTCCCAATTCAGTTCCTCTCTGATTGATAAGGAAACTTAATATAAACCATAAATCAATTGCTTGACATCAATGACAAAATAACAACTAATCTAATCATTCTACTTGCTTGTATTCTTCTAAACTCGGTCTTCATCACCATTACCATCAGTTGGTTAACAATATCCCTCTTTCGAATGGATGGAAACACTATCAATTGATGATGGTATACTCTAATCTCTCTATACAATTTAGGATTGGAAACTACACATGATATATATATATATATATATATATATATATATATATAT
>MU224858.1:8369742-8408437 GCA_018584345.1 Thuja plicata
TATATATATATGTATATATATATGTATGTATATATATATATATGTATATGTATATATATATATATATATGTATCTATATATATATATATATATGGAGACCTTCTATGAAGGAGATAAAGTTGTGAAAAAAGATAAGCTACAAATTCTGAAAGGAAAATAAGAGTCATTGAGATTGAACAAAGATGAGAACATTACTTCCTATGTGAACAAGATCATTGAACATGTTTGTGGAATCAGATGCGCTGGTGGAAATTTGGATGAAGATGAGATTGTTTCTAATATCATGAAATCTTTTCCTCTTGCTTACAATTATAAAGTTGTTGCTATTGAAGAAATCAAAACTGTGACTACTATGAAAAGAGATACATTAATTGGTAAGTTATCTTCTTTTAAAATGAGAGAATTTAGAGATAGTCTTCCTAAATTTGAGTCTACATTTAAAGCCACAATTTCTAAGGATAATAAAAGATATGACCCTGGTGAAAGCTCATGTAAGCTTGGAAGCTATGCTAAGGAATGGGAGAAATTTGAGAAAGAAGAAAGAGAGCTTGAAGGTCTTGAAGCCCTATTTACAAAGAGATTGCCTGAAGGAAAGTTTCCTTTGAAATGTTTTGCATGTAATAAGATTGGTCACATTTCTTCTATATGCCCTAACAAGGAACCTAAGAACAAGCATTAGAAGTTCAGACCTAAGTTTTAGAAGAAATGTTATTATTTTTTTGATGAAGGGATAGTCAATGGTGAATCTAAGAAGATTGAAGATGAGATTGTGTTCATACCTATCATAGATGAGAATCCTAATGAAGAGAGAGCCTTAGTTTCACATGTAGATAAGAAAAATGACTGGGTTATTGATAATGTGTGTTCACATCACATGACCAAAGACAAAAAAAAAATTTGTGAAGCTTGAAGATTATGATGGTGGAGTTGTTAGATTTGGTAAAAATGCACCTTGTTTTATCAAAGGAAGAGGTTCAATTACACTTCACAGTAAGAGTAATATTGATTATGTTTTATATTATGAAGGATTAAAGCTTAATATTTTGAGTGTTGGATAGTTAGTTGATAAGGGTTATCACTTGATATTCAAGAATGGAATGTGTAGAATCATTGGAAGAACTAGAATTGAGATTGCATCAGGTACAAAAACCAGAGGTAGTGTATTTAATTTAAAAAATTTAGAGAATAGATACTTGATTGCTAAGATTGATGATTGTTGGTTGTGGCACAAAAGATTATGGCATGTAACCTTTGATAACATTGTGGAGATTATTACTAAAAATGCAATAAGGGATCTACCTAAATTGTTGAAGCCTTCTAACACAATGTGTAAGGAATGTCAATTGGTTAAGCTAACTAAATCTACTTACAAAAGAAAGACATATTCTTTGAGTGGATTGTTACATTTGGTTCATATTGATTTATGTGGTCCTACTAGAACTAGAAGTTATTATGGAGATAGATACTTTATCTTGTTCATTGATGATTATTAAATGATGATGTGGCTTAAATTTTTTAAAGAAAAATCTGAGGTATTTGAAAAATTAGTGGCTTACATTTTTTAAAGAAAAATCTGAGGAATTTGAAAAATTAAATACCTTTAAAGCTATGGTTGAGACTGAGATAGGTATGAAGCTAAAATATTTGAGATCTGACAGAGGTGGAGAGTTTACATCTAGAGAGTTTGATCATACTGTGAAGAGCATGAGATAAAAATACAAATGTCTTCTCCTTGGACCCCTCAAAAAAATGGAATTACAGAGAGAAGAAATAGAACAATACTTGACATTTAAAGGAAAATGACGATTGAAGGAAATATTTGCAAATCTATTGGAGAGAATTTTTCAGCTCTATTTTTTATTAAGGTAACAATAGGTTTTGAAGGGACCCCAAAACCCTTTAACATAGAAATAAAAGATAAACATAGAAGAGCAAAACAACAACATTCTATCATAGAGGACAGAAGACCAAAAAAGGTCTTAACCCCAAATTACATAGCATAGTTCATAATATATCAAAAAAACAAACAATAATAAACTTCCAAAAAAATAGCAGTAAAAAAACTCCCAGTAACCATAACAATCCAGCAATACTTTTTCACTTCTCTTCTTCATCCATCTGGTCCTCCATGATCTGGATTTCTTCCATCTGAGATTCCATGTTCTGGATCAATAAATGCAAATTTGTGATGTCTTTAATTTGAACCTGAGATTTATTTTTGGTGCTTGATCTGGTTCTGGATCCTGGGCCTGAAGTTTGGGTTTCCTATTTTCCATCTTCCTCTTTCTTTTCTCTATCATTATAATTCCCTTCCAGCAGGGTATGCAGCACTTTCAGATTATCTAAAGAATTTTGCATTCTCATTTTGATAATCGTAGTCAGCTTTCTCAGCATCACATTGTTTTTGTTTGACTTCTCAGTAATATTTTTCATCCTATTGTCAATCATAGTGCTTAAATTTTCCTCCATATTAATATTGTTATTTTTAACCATTTCAAAAACATCTTTCCCTTGTTGATACATAGCCACATCATTTCACACTTTATCCACAATCTCCTCCAGCGGAGATTTTCTATCTTCAAGGTCCTTGAATTTGGCTTGAAGCTCCTTCATATCATCCTGCATCCATTTATCAATGTTATACCCATATATTGCTTTCTTTCTTTCCACTTGGAGAAAAGAGATATTAACTGCTCTTTTAACTTTGAAATCTTTATCCCAGAGCTCTTCTTCCAGGCTCCTCTAGTTATGGTCTTTCTTCTCCTCTTCTTCAGCAATCGGACTCTCAGGGGGAGTAGAATTGATTTCACATTAGTTATGCTCCTTTTGGACTTCCTCCTCTATTTCATCATCATTGTTGTCATTGTGGACCTTTTCAGTTTCATCCTTTGCAACTGTGTCCTCCTCATTATTATCTATCTTACCCTTTTCATTTTCATTCTCCTCAAGGTCCCCTGACTCCGTATTAATCCTATTCTCCAAATACACTTGGTTATTATGCTCCTCCTTATCTTCATTATTTTCATTATGGTCATGAATATAGATATCCACCAGGTTATCAATCTTTTCAGATATCTCTTCTAGGATAGTAATGTTCGTCTTCTAGGTATCCTCAATTTCCCCTTACTCACCCCTAGGCTGAGTAATAATAGAGATATTCATCTCAACCTCTTCTCTGTTGCTCTTCTCCCCAACATAACCCTCATCTTCAAAAGACTCCACTTCATGCTCATCTTCTTTTCTCATGCCTTCAATGTCATCATAGATTAACAACATGATATCTGCTTCAACAGGGCCTTTGCGGCTTTTTTTTTAGAAGCTTTGCTAGTTTTCTTGCATGTGGACATCTCCAAACTATTGCATTTTACATTGTCAATTTTCTTAGGAATCGGTTCAGGAATGTGATTGTTAACATAATTTATAATCACAAGGATGAGCCCCTCATGTAGAATAGGGGAGGATTTAACTCTATGATCTATAATACTCTGATTGAGAGAACTTAACAGGTAATAAGGGAAAGAAAGCCTAATCTCATGCTGAAACTGATTAACAAGCACGAAGTGGTAGTTATAGACCTTGGAGTACCTTCCATCGAGAGTGAAATACTCCATGATCGCTCTGATGAAAAAATCCCAAATGCGCTTGATATTGGACAACAAAACATAATCCAAGTTTCCTTTAACAAGCATAGCCCGCTCCTAATCTATCTTTGGGAATATTTTGTAGGCTTTATTTCCCTCTTTCTTATCTTTGGAGAACTGCATTCCCTCCAAAGGGAGACCAGTGATTTCATCTAGATGGTCTAAAGTTAGGGTAAAGGATTTACCTAAAATATTCACTTTACCATTCTCCCAGCTTGCCACAAATGCCTTCATAACCTCCTTATTATTTCCATGAAGACATTTGAGATATCTGTGCACTTTTCCCTTTTTGAGATTTCTCCAAACTTCTTTTTCCTTCCTCCATTTACAAATAATTGGTTCTTCTCTTTTTAGGTCACCACCCATATCTTTGTTCTCCTCTTTTTTGTTATAATCACTAGCTATCTTTGACTTCTTAGCAGAATTCAACACAATGTGCAAACAGAGATTCAAATGAATAGACTATTTCTCGATACCCCAAAAAGCATTTGGCGGCTTAAAATCATAATTTTTATGACACTTCACATGGCATATCACCTTCGTTGTACCAAAAATCCATATCACATTAAGTGATATGATTAATATAGTTAATATCACCAGCCTTGTGGTTAACTCTTTCATGATTGAGTAATGAATTTATTTCATCATTAATCTTAGCCGCACCATGCCACTTGCAAGTGATGTCATTTTTTACTCCAAGGTTAACAAGACCGTCTGCCTCTTGGTTAGTTTCTCATAAATTATGGGTGACATGGAAAGCAGTAAATTTAGAAGCCACAACCTTAATTTTATAAATAATTTTCTCAATTGTCCAAGAGGCCTTGCTAATACCTTTGATATTATTAATAATATTTAGGGAGTCACTCTTGAGCCATACTTTCTTACATTCCATCTCTTCTTCCAACAAAATCACATTAAGGGCTACCATTGCTTCAGCTCTGTGATTCGATTGGACTCCCAGAGGAGCTGCAATGGCTCCAACATAGATTCCATTCTGCTCTCTTATAATGCCTCCTCCTCCATCCATACCCAGATTTCCTTTTTCTACCCCATCAAAATTAGCTTTGACCCAGTCCTTTAGAGGAGAAGTCCAGGTAGTTGTAGCTCTCTTAGATTTGGACTTGGGTTCAGGAATTTTGACTTGCCAATCACTAGTCATCATGCTTTCTTTAGACTCTTTTTTTGAGGAAAGAAAATTTTCTTCCAGCGCCCTACATATTTGATTTCCAACAGCTTCAAGGCAGAACTGTTTCTCCCTGAAGATTCTATTATTTTGTTCTTTCCAGATTCACCAGCATAAGTGTGGGGGAATTAAGGAATAGTAATCTTTAGCAATAATATTCTGAGGAGGATAGCTCCATTGAGTAACAAAGTCCTACCATAGAAGAGGGAAGAACCAGTATAAATTCCATTTCCTAAATATAATTTCCCAAACCTTACGGGTAAAGGGACAGTGGAGTATTAGATGATCACAAGATTGAGAATGTTCCAAACAAAGAACACATCTATTCATAATATTGAAACCCCTTTTAGCAAGGTTGTCAAGGGTTAGAGGTTTATTTTGAATTAAAATCCAATAAAAGAAATTGATTTTAGGAGTGAGATTTTTGTACCACGCATAGGAGAAAAGAGGTCTCTCCTCTCTTTTAGTGAAAATATTGATAGAAGAAGCCATCATGTACTTTCCATCAGGTCTAGAATCCCACACAATAGAGTCCTGGATGTTATCTTTGATATGCCAAGTCTACAACTCATGTTAGAGGGAAATGAATCTGCTATCGATTTCTCCAAGATTCCTCCATTTTTTTTCCTACCAATAATCATTATCTTTTGGGCCTATAGAATATTTGCACCTATCAATGGTTTTTTTCCACTCTTGATTATTAGAAAGAGGCACTTTATGGATCCAATCATCATCCCAAAACTCAATTCTCTTTCCATGCCCTAGGTTCCATCTCTTTCCTTTAATTATCAGATCTTTAGTCGAGCTTATACTATTCCAGATGTGAGATCCATTAATGTTGATATCTTCAGTAATATAATCCTCTAAGGAATTATAATTGAATAGGTATTTGTTTCTGATAATACCATTCCATTCTTTCTGATCTCCATAAATTCTCTAAATTTATTTAGCCAAAAGGGCTTTATTGACAATTTTTATTGTTCTCAGACCAAGACCTCCTAGCTTTTTAGGCTTGCAGAATTTATCCCAAGCCACAAGAATAAGCCTTTTCTTCTCTTCAACCCCCGACCATAGAAATCTTTTCTGGATTTTCTCAATTTCAATAGAAATTTTGTGAGGAATTTTAAACAGGCTCATAGCATAAATAGGGAGATTTTGAAGAGTTGATTTCAGTAATTGAAGTTTCCCAGAATTGCTCAGAAGGGCCCATTTCCAACCAGAAAGCTTATTGTTATATTTGTCTATAATAGTATGTTGAAATATTTTGGGGGGTTTGGAGCAAAGAGGTGAGCCCAAGTAAGAGGAGGGAAGTTTCCCAATAGTACAACCTAAGATAGTTGACATCTTTTTCTATCTTTCCACCGGAGTATTTATAAAAAGATTGAACTCTTAGACCAATTAACAAGTTGACCAGTAGCAGCAGTATCAATAGAAAGGGATTTCTTCAAGTTTTTGGCTTCTTTAATAGTAGCCTCCCCCATTATAAGCGTATCATCCAAAAATTGCTCATGGGAGCAAGTAGTTCTTGCTGAAGACGATTGGATGCCAATTATTTCACCTTTTCCACCATTTTATTAATGTACCTCCCTAAGCATTCAGAAAGAATAGAAAATAGAATAGGATAAATGGGGTTTCCTTGTCTCAAACCTCTAGAAGGTCTAAAAAAATTGGAAGATCCCCCATTAACAATGACCGAGGAGGAAACCATAGAAACCAATTGTATTATTATTTTGATAACAACATTATCAAAACCAAAAGAAGATAGAACATTTTAAAGGAATTGCTAGTCAACTCTGTCATAAGCCTTAGATAAGTCCAGTTTCATCATAAAACCTTGTTTTTTAGTTGTTTCCAAAGAATGGATATTCTCGTGATCCACAATTATGGAATCTAGAATTTTTCTTCCAAGGACAAAATCATTCTGCAGGGGGGAAATGATATTTAGAAGAAACTGAAGTAGTCTAGAAGTAATAAATTTTGAGATAATCTTGTACAAAGAATTACACAGGCTAATAGGTATAAAAGCATCCATAGTATTATCTCCAAGCTTTTAGAAATGATGACCAAAAAAGTAGCATTGATTTCCCCAAGGAGGCATTTAGTGCCAAAAAATTCTTTGACGGCATCCTGCGCATCTTTTTCAAGGATATTCCAAAATTGCTGGAAGAAAAACATAGGGAAACCATCAGGGTCAGGAGATTTCTCCCCTTCGAAAGAGAAAACCACATTCCTTATCTCCTTGTTTGAAATAATAGCATGGAGCAGTTTGTTAGTTGGAGTATCAATCAGCTGAGGGATGGCTGAGAGAATTTCTTCTTGGTCAGACCTATTCAAATTAGTTTCCTTTGAAAATAGCTCAGAGAAATATCTTAGCATTTCTATTATGATTTCTTCCTCCTTCCTAATGGTCTTATCTTTAGATAGAAGATTCGCAATCTTGTTAATAGCTTTATGTTTCATATAATCTAGTATTTTTATCTCCAGCCTTAAGCCATAGAGCTCTGGATCTTTGTCTCCATAAATATTCCTCCTTTGTAATAATTGATGAAATATAACTGATTGAATGTTTGAAGATGTTAAGTTTGTGATCACCAAGATGCAGAAAGTTAATGAAAAACATTAAATCAGTTAATGTATTGTATTTTCATTGATGTCAACTTGATATAATCTGATTGGTCATATACATATTATCAAAGACATCAAAGAACCAAAGAGATAAAGGTTATGTTATCAGTAATGCATAAAAGTTTAGTATACACCAAGTGACAACAAACACCAATGGACAGTGCACACCAACATATAGAGAACCCTGAGAAGAGTCACAGTGATACCTGAGCAAGATACCCAAGAAAGAATTACCGAGCATAACCAAAGTGATACCCGAGCATAACTGAAAGTCATAGCATTTCCTGATGGACAGACAACCCTGATGGACAGAGATGCCCAAGGACAACTGAAGTCAAGACCAAGCAAACAAGGAGTTAAACATCAATCAAAAATAAAGTTCAGAAATGAAAAAAGACTTAGCTGGCAGGAGCTAAATATAGAGTTAATTGTTATTAACATTTTTTTTCATCGACCAGTTAAAAGCTAGAGATTTAAAGATAGTTTTATTCCAGTTGTCAAGGAGAAATCTGTGGGATAAAACTAAAGCAGGCTTTAAAGAAAGAATGGAAAGATTTGTGGATCACGACAAGAACAAGAAAGAAAAGGACTTAGAAATGGTGAAATAATGTATATAAATTAGACAAGTTAATTCATTATGAATTGGGGGGAGAGAATATAAAGGATGTTGAAGAGAGTATTGGTGAAGATAAGAAGTCTTCATACTGTCTTGATGAAACAAGCTGAAGAAAAGAGCTAAAGATTTCTGTAGACACTGAGCAACAGAGAAGGAATAGAATCATCGAGTAGAAAGAAGTGGAGAAAAGGAAAAAAATGGAAACATTGATCAGAAAGGTATTATGAGCTTACAATAGATCTGAACATCTACAAGATTAAGTTGTATTTATGAATATATCTTATATTGTTTCAGTTTAACCATTGATTCATAAAATATCTTGACTGAATGGGATTTAATAATCCTTTATATATTGAGATATATCCCAAGGAGTATCAAAAAATTTCTCATGAAGATAGCATAGTGAAATGACAGATATCAAGTGACAAACTATTATATTTAAATCCTCTAACAAGGTCACACTTAATAGTGTGTTTGTAACCTTTAATAGGGTTGGCTCTTCACCGAGCTCACTTCAGAAGAATGAAAATTTTGGGTTACCAGTCCCAAGTGGGTTTTCCCCTAACATATTTTCCACGTTAAAATTCATGTGTCAAATGTGTATATGGTTCATTTTTTTGATTTTTTTCTTTAAACATTACTAAAACGGTATTGATCGGTAAATGCTAAGTTATTTACTATATTTCAGTAAAGGCTAGACTGCTATTTGGTAAAGCTTAAGAAAAAGGATTAACAGTGAATTCTGAGCAGTAGTTATTTGATAAGATTATTCAAAGGCATACATCTTGTAGGACTGAAGATAACTAGAGGTTTATATTTGTGGTATAAAGTTTTGGGTTGATTTATTAGAGTAATTATTCAGGCCACTGATTCACCTCCCCCCCCCCCCTCTCAGTTACTCTAACAATTGGTGTCAGAGATTTGNTCACCCCCCCCCCCCCCCTCTCAGTTACTCTAACAATTGGTGTCAGAGATTTGCGTGCTTAGAAGGAATGTTTCAAGACCTAAGATAAAGATCACAAGATGAGAAAAAGGTATGTGCCTAAGTTGAGAAAAGACAACTTTGCATCATGGAAAAGTAGGGTAAGACTCCACCTATCATGTATTAGAAATGATGTTACTCAATACTTGGATACTGAATATGTGTTTCCTACTAGACCTCACACACTTGATCAATTGAGAGAAAATCATGAACACATTTCTATGATGATAGAACTTGCTTCCTCACTCTCTGATGTTGAATTTGAAGATGTCAAAAATGCACCAATGCAAAGAAAATGTGGGACAAATTGAAGCTAGTACATGGAGGAGATGCAAATGTGTTGAGAGCTAAGGAAGAAATCCTAAGAGAGGGGTTTGATGACCTAAGAATGAAAGAAGGACAAAACATCACTCAATAAAGCTACAAAATCAAAGAGGTAGTCAATTCTATCCAAGGAGTAGGAGGTGTACTTGAAGAAGAAAGAGTGGTAAGTAAAATCCTAAGAACCTTACTGCCTATTTATGCTATTAGAGTATCTGTTATATAAGAAATGAGAGCAGCAAAAAATTACAATGTCACTCTAGATAGTTGGGTTGGTAGATTGGTTGGTGGACTTATTTAATTTGAGATGAATAACTTTGACAAGTGTCTTACCATCTATTGAGTCTACATTCAAATCTTCTTTGAAAATAAGTAATTCAAGTCATAAACACACTATCAGAAATGATAGTGAAAGTGATAGTGATGACCAAGAACTTGATGAGATTGAAGCACTAATGGCTAGAAGATTGCAGAGAGGAAAAGGTAGATACAAAGGTAAATTACCATTGGTATATTTTAATTGTAAAGATATTGGACACTTTGCTGCTAGATGTCCTAACAAAAGAAAATAAGACAGAAACAGTGAAAGATCATATGAAAAGAAGTTTGACAGAGGTGATGACAGAGAATACCGAAGCAACTGACAATATGACAGAAGAGACAACCGAGACTAAAAGGCAAAGGAATGAAATCTTGTTACTTGGCTGAGAACAAAGCTAAGATTACTGACACTGAATTTGATGAAGATATTGAGGTGGTATTTGTTGCTATGAAGGATGATTCAGATGAAGAGGAAATGTATGTTGAGACTGCACTCATATCTAAGGTTACTAAAAATGATGTCTGGATTATTGATAGTGGTTGTACTCACCACATGACTGGAGATAAGAAAAAGTTTGAAACTTTTGAATACTATAATGGTGGATCAATAAGAATGGGTAATGACTCACCTTGTTCAGTCGAAGGTAAAGGAACCATAATGTTAAATAATTTGATTAGATGTGAAAATGCATATTGCATGAAAGGACTTAACTATAATCTATTGAGTATTCATATCTAAATAACATAGGTCACCAAGTTGCATTCGAGAACAAAAAGGCAAAGATATTTAATGAATCAGGAAGGTTGATCGGAACTGGTGAATAGACAAAAGGTAACCTATTCTATCTTGATGATATTAACACCACTTGTTTGATAGCTAGAAACAAAGACATATGGTTGTGGAATAAAAGGTTATGTCATGTGAATTTTGACAACATGATTAGGATAAGAAACAAAAGGAAAGTAAGAGGCTTACCGAGCATGTCAAAGCCCGACCATGTCATGTGTAAGAATTATCAAAAAGGTAAAATGACAAAGTATAGTTTCAAGAGAAAAACCTACACATCTAATTCCATTCTAGAATTAGTCCATACTGACCTATGTGGACCCATGAGAACAAAGAGGTACTATGGAGATCGATACTTCATTCTATTTGTAGATGATTATTCTAGAATGATGACAGTTATGTTCATAAAAAAAAAATCAGAAGCATTCAAGATGTTTAAATGGTATAAAGCTATTGTAGAAAAACAAAGTGATAAGGAACTAAAATTCTTAAGATCAGATAGAGGAGGAGAATTTATTTATGATGAATTCACTAACTTTTGTAATGAGCATTGAATTCAAAGACAGGTTTCTGCACCAAGAACACCACAGCAAAATGGTATTGCTAAAAGAAGGAACAGATATATTATTGATTGTGCCAGAAGACTGATTATTGAGAAAGGCATCACTCAAACATTCTAGAGAGAAGTTGTCAATTGTTTTCTACACATTGAATAGATTTCAATTGAAGAAAGACACCCTGTGAGCTATGGTATGGACATACACCCAATGTAAGTTACTTCAAAAATTTTAGAAGTCAATATTATATTTTAAAAGATGAGAGAAATGGAAAGCTTGACTCCAAAGGTGAAGGAATATTTATAGGGTATTCTACCAAAAGAAAGGCTTATAAATGTCTTAACAAATTCTATAACAAAATAATTGAAAGTGAAAATGTCAAAATAGATGAATTTGCTGAGAAAAATGATGAGGAAAGTAGAAAGGAATCAGAAGACTACAATAGGTTTGTCTATAGTGAAGAACCTGACACTCTGCCTGAGAAACAATGTATCGCTCTTGGGTGACAGAACAATGCACCTGAGCATCAGGTTGCAAACATCAAAAATAAGGAAATTGCTAAAAATGATGCATCGAGCGATGGAGATTAGAATGAAGGACAAGATAATGATCAAAATGATGAACAAAGAGTTGAAATGGTACTTTCCAAGTATGTGAGAAGACACCATCCACAGAACCAGATCATAGGAGACAAAAAAAGGCTAGAATGAGAACAAGAAGTAAGTCACTGACTAGATGTTTAATTTGTGATTTTGAGCCTAAATCTGTTAATACTACACTTGAAAATGAAGAATGGGTCAGTGCTATGAATGAAGAGATAGGAAAGATTGAGAATAACATAACATGGACATTAGTACCTAGACCGGATGAAAAAAATATCATTGGTACCAAATGGATATTCAGAAACAAGTTGAATGAGAATCGAGAAGTAACAAGGAACAAAGCAAGATTAGTAAGCAATGGGTATGCACAAGAAGAAGGTATTGACTATGGAGAAACCTTTGCACCCATTTATAGACTAGAAGGAGTTAGAATTATACTTTCTTATGATGCATTCAAAGGATACAAGGTATACCAAATGGATGTCAAGTCTGTATTCCTAAATGGAATACTAGAAGAAGAGGTATACATTGAACAAATAGAAGGGTTTGTTGATCCTAACAAGAGAAACATGGTTTGTAGACTACACAAATTATTGTATGGATTGAAACAAGCACCTAGAGCATGGTATGAAAGACTTCACTCCTATCTTATAAGCATTGGATTTGTAAGAACAAGTGAAAATAGTAATCTGTATTTAAAAGAAGATACTGATGATAATATTCTGATTGCTGAAATATTTGTTGATGATATCATATTTGGTGGTCATGATATGTTATGCAAATCCTTTGCTAATGAAATGAGTAAAGAGTTTGAGATGTCAATGTTTGGGGAGATCAAAATATTTCTTAGTCTACAGATTCTTCAACAGGATGCGGGCATATACATCACACAATCCAAATACATCAAGGAAGTTCTCAAGATATTCAAGATGGAAGACTCCAAGCTAGTTGGAACACATATGGAAACTGGATGCAAGCTGACAAAGGAAGATAAGTCAACCAAGGTAAATCAAACCCTATATAGATCAATGATTGGAAAACTCATGTATGTTGTTCATACTAGACCAGACATAGAACATGCAGTTGGAATAGTTGCAAGATTCTCTGCTAATCCCAAGGAATCACACATGACTGTTGTCAAAAGAATTCTAAGATATCTAAATAATACCAAAGACTATGGCTTATGGTATAAAAGAGAAGGAAATTTTGAGCTTCAAGTCTATACAGATGTTGATTGGGCTGAAAACTTAGATGATAGAAAGAGCACAATAGGAGGAGCATTCTTCATGGGTGACAGACTTGTCACATGGATAAATAAGAAGCAAGGATGCATCTCACAATCTACTGTAGAAGTAGAATATGTGGTTGCTACAGAAAATTTTTCTAACATTGCATGGATCAAACAATTACTGGAAGGTATGAATATGAAAATTCTTGAACCATTGATTATCTATTGTGATAATACAAGTGCAATTAACATATCAAAGAACCATTTCATGCATGCTAAGACAAAGTATATTGCTATCAAGTATCATTACTTACGATAACAAGTGCAAGAGAAAGAGGTGATACTGGAATGTGTTCAATCAAAGGAACAATTAGCAGATATATTCACAAATCGTTGCCTAAAGATACTTTTGATTACCTGAGAAAGAGACTAGGGGTCCGACCCTTGTCTATTGGTCACTAAGCTAACTAGGAGGTTGCATAAGCCTACACATAATCAAAAGACCATTCATATTGATGCGAGCAAAGAGATGGACTGAAAAGATCTATTAGTACATAGAAAGGTACTTATCTACACCGATCACCAAAGTTATTGTATTGTTGATGAAGTTAAATTCAAGGAATATATTATGAAAAAGAAAGAGATTTAGTTTGGCATTGTTGTCAAAGGGAGAGATGACTAAAGGGAGAGAAGTATCCAAAGGGAGCGATGACTTTAAAAAAAGAGAGATGACTTAAGGAAGAGATTATATCCATATTAAATGTCTATCATAAGTATTCAAAGGGAAAGATGTACATAATGAATATGGATTATATTGTTGTCAAAGGAAAAAGAGACATAAATAGAAATATCCATCAAGAAGAGGAACAGTCAAAGGGAGAGAAAACATCAGAGAAAGATTCAAAGAAACATTCATCTATGGGAGAAAAGATTCTACAAAAAAGGGAGAGATAAAATCATATGTTGCCACATCTACCCAGTAAAGGGAATGAAGTTAAAAGAGTACTCTGCAAGAATCAAATCTAAGCTAGAAGAGCTTACCGAGAGTCAGACATTTGTATTGGTTATAAAAATTAAATTTTGGCAGAGATTGATGAACTACAACTAATATATTTCATATTGTATTAGTATTATGTAGTATGTTGCCATCAATGCCAAAGGGGGAGATTGGTGAACTATAACTGATTAAATGTTTGAATATGTTAAGTTGATGATCACCGAGATGCAGAAAGTTAATGCAAGACATTAAATCAATTAATGTATTGTATTTTCATTGATTTCAACTTGATATAATATAATTGGTCATATACATATTGTCAAAGACTTCAAAGAACCAAATAGATAAAGGTTGTGTTATCAGTAATGTATAAAATTTTAGTATACACCAAGTGATAACAAACACCGACAGACAGTGCACACTAACGAATAGAGAACCCTGAGAAGATTCATAGTGATACTCGAGAAAGATACCTGAGCAAGCATTACCGAGAAGAACCAAAGTGATACCCGAGTAGAACTGAAAGTCACAACATTTCCCGACTGATAGACAACCTCGACAGACAAAGATGCCCGAGGAAAACTGAATTCAAGATCGAGCAAACAAGGAGTTAAACACCGATCAGAACTAAAGTTCAGAAATGACAAAAGACTTAGCTAGCAGGAACTAAATATAGAGTTAACTGTTTGATTAACATTGTTTTTCATCGACCAGTTAAAAGATAGAGATTTAATGATAGTTTTATTCTAGTTTTCAAGGATAAATCTGCGGGATAAAACTAAAGCATGCTTTAAAGCAAGAATGGCAAGATTTGTGGATCACTTCAAGAACAAGAAAGACAAGGACTTAGAAACAGTGAAATCATGTCTATAAAGGAGATAAGATAATTCATTATGAATTGGGGGGAGAGAATAGAAAGGATGTTGAAGAGAATATCAGTGAAGATAAGAAGTCTTCATACAGTCCTGATCAAACAAGCTGAAGAAAAGAGCTAAATATTTTTGCGGACACCGAGCAACAGAGAAGGAATAGCATCACTGAGTAGAAAGAAGTGGAGCAAAGGAACAGAAGGGAAACATTGATTAGAAAGGTATTATGAGCTTACAATAGATCTAAAAATCTACAAGATTAACTTTTATTTATGAATAGATCATATATTGTTTCAGTTTAACCATTGATTCATAAAATCTCTTAACAGAGTGGGATTTAACTATCCTTTATATATTGAGATACATCCCAAAGAGTATCAAAACTTTTCTCATGAAGATAGCATAGTGAAATGCTAGATATCAAGTGACAAACTATTATATTTAAATCCTCTAACAAGGTCACACTTAATAGTGTGTTTCTAACCTTTAACAGGGTTGGCTCTTCATCGAGCTCACTTCAGAAGAGTGAAAATTTTGGGTTACTAGTCCCAAGTGGTTTTTTTCCCTAACAGGGTTTCCACATTAAAATACATGTGTCAAATGTGTATATGGTTCATTTCTTTGATGTTTTGATTTACACATTAATAAAATAGGATTGATTGGTAAACACTAAGTTATTTATTGTATTTCAGTAAAGGCTAGACTGTTATTTGGTAAATCTTGAGAAAAAGGATTAACAATGAATTTCGAGCAGTAGTTATTTGATAAGATTATTCAAAGGCATACATCTTGTAGGACTGAAGATAACTGGAGGTTTATATTTTTGGTATAAAGTTTTTGGGTTGATTTATTGGAGTAATTATTGAGGCCACTGATTCACCTCNTTCCCCCCCCCCCCCCCCCCCCGTTATTCTAACAATAATATTATGATAATCAGCTATCAAAGTATTTTCCATGGTTTGGCTTTCCTCTGAAAGACCTTCATTCTAGATTTTATCTTGGATTTCCTTTATATTTGTCTGTAGTCTTCCTTTCATTTGAAAAATATCTCCAAAAACTTCCTTGTCCCAAACTTTAAGTTTTCTTTTAATTGTATTCAACTTCTTAGCAATTCTATACATAGCTCCCCCATCTAAAGTATATTTCCACCATTCTTCAATATTTTATTTTAATTTAGGATGAGAAAGCCACATTTTTTCAATTCTGAAGGGAATATTCTTTTTACAACTGATCAGCTTAGCATTTAGAGAAATAGGAAAGTGATCAAACCCTATACAAAGTTCAGAAGAAAGAGAACAAGAGTACCTTGAAAGCCAATCTTGGAATAGAAGGGCTCTATCCAATTTGACTGGATCAAATCATTCCCAGTTTGTCAATTCGACCAAGTGTAATCAATTCCTTCCAAGTCAATATCTAATAAAGCTTCATCATTGATGTACTCCACTAGATCAGTTCTGCTATCTAACTGAGAAAGGATTCCACCCTTTTTCTCCTCATTTTTAAGAGGAGTATTAAAATCTCCCATAATCATCTAGCTTGCTTATTGGAACTGATTACAGATTTCTCTCAGTCTTTGCATATACTTATGTCTACCTTTTCTAGTATTTGGTGCATATATATTGATAAGGTTCTAGGAGAAATTATCCTTCAGATAAGTAACCTTAACCAATAAAATGTTCTTCTCACTAAATATAAAGGTGCAATCAACAATATTTTTGTTCCAAAATAGAACAATGCATCCTGAGTCTCCATCAGAGTCAACACCTATACTACCAAAATCTTTAAACACGTGCATTTTTTCAACTTTGTCTTTCGGCATTTTGGTTTCTTGAATAAGTAAAATGTCTGGTTTACTATCTCTAACCAGATTCCTTAGGATATCTTGTTTATGGGGGCTATTCAGCCCTCTAATGTTCCAAGATATTATTTTCATTTAAAGGGTTGGAGAGCATAGCTCGGGAATGGTTTGTTGCCTACCATCCACTATATTCTATTTTTCTTCCTTCTCCCGTGTTTTTTTATTGATGCCCTTCCTCTTTTATTTTTAGGGGTTCCCACATCAGCCTTCTGTTGTATTCTTGTTTGAACTCCCCCTTGATTTTGATTCTCTTTTTTTTTTGTTGATTCGTTCAGATTGTTGTAGTTTTGATCTCCTTTTTTGCTTGAGTTTTTATTGGAATTTATTTTTCTTTTACCTCTATCCATGGTACTTCTTAACTTTCTATTGAGATTATATAACTCTCCATTCTTTCTTCAATCCAAAGATCTGCTATAGGATATGAGGTTTCATCATCACTTTCTTCATAAATGTTTCCATTGAGTTCATGCTCCCCATATTTTCCTTCTTCAGGGTTAAAGGGACCAGTCCCGGAAGGGGAGGTGCTCTCTATAACTTGATTCTTTGCTTTGTTAATTTTTGTTTCTATTTCCTTCACCTTTGGAGGCTCTTGCTCATTTCTAACCTTAGCTAGTTCTTCATTTTGAGTATCTTGCTTATTCTCCATGATGATATTTTTCTTTGTTCGCAAACCTTCCTCAAGGTCACTATTAACCATTCCCCTAATATTTTCCTCCTAAAAGCCAAGTTCTGGGTTAACTATGAGGTTATCATTCAGATTAGATTTATGCTTCCATACTTTTTTTGAATCCCTATTATTCCTTCATATACCTTATCTTTTGGTTTTTTTAATGGGAATTGTTTAGCCTAGTGTCCAGAGTTTTTGCAAGTGAAATAGGCAAAAGGAACCGATTCATATTTAACAGGTTGAATATGCTTACCTAGCTTTTAATTGATTGAGATGACCTCAGGCAGATCCATATTTTGGTTTATATTCACACATATTCTAGCATATACCAGTCTAGATTTTGGAGCTTTCATCAGATCTATCGATAGGAGTTCTCCAAAAGCACTCACAAGACTTGTGAAGACATCCTCGTGCCAGTATTCCATTGGGAGACTTGGTAACCTCACCCAAACAGGGGTTTTATCAAAAATATATGCATTCAAATCAAATTTAGTAACCCATTTTTGAAGAGCCATAGATGATTTTCCAAACATCCAAGGGCCTCCACATAGCACTTTTGATAGATCTTCCATATTTGAAAAGACAAAAGAGAAAAACCCTTTTGGCATTGCTGCAATATCAACTTGCCCCTTAAGTTTCCATTTGTGATATGTAAAGTCTCTGACTAGCTCAATATTAGGTCTAATCCCCGTAAATTTTCCTACCAGTGTAAGAGCCATTTTGGAGACCGTATGGTCCACTAGGGGATCAGGTAAGGAAATACCAAAATAACCCTTACTAGGCTCAAAATGTTGTTAATACTAGGGAAGGATGACTTTCCAGTTGGTTTGATCCCAAATAAAGATGACCAGTTGCCTTTAGCCTGATTTCTATCTAAAGTATTATCATTGATACTGGCCAAGGAATTCTTACCTTCTATTGAAGTTTTTTCTATCCCACCACCTCAAGAATGATGGTCCTTGTCTTCATCTGAGTCTTTAGTGGAGCCCTCCCCAGATGATCCTCCCACTTTTTGCTGGTCTCCTTCTACTGTATATGTCAAGATTCCTCCAGCATCACATTTCTTACCCTCAGAGGATTTCAAATTTCCTCCCACTTGAACACCTCCTCCAGCTCCTGCTCGCTCACCTCCCATCTCAAGATTTTTAAATTTTTTATCACTGTTGTTTATACTTTGAACTGATTTCAAATAAAGTGTGGTACTAGTAAGACTCTTTATGAGCTTTGGTATGGTCATATTCCTACTGTGAAGTATTTCAGAATTTTTGGAAGCAAATGTTACATTAAGAGAGATGGATATTTAGGAAATTTGATCGTACAAGTGATGAAGGAAATTTCTTGGTTATTCTTCTAATAGAAAATTATACAAATGTTACAATCATAGACTGAGAAGGGTGATTGAAAGTGTTAATGTGAAAGTGGATGATTTTTTTAGAAACTAGTTAGTTCTTACAGTTATGAATTAGATGGTGAGAAGGAAGTGAGGTTGTGCAAGCACAGAATTAGAATTAGAATGGATCAATAGAACAGAATGAAGAAGTTTTGAATGAGGAAGAATTGGAAACACAAGAGATGGCCATTAATGAAAATCTGAAGACTCCAAGGCATGTAAGATTAAATCATTCAGAAAATCAAATTATTGGTGATAAGAATAAAGGTGTTCAAACTAGAGGAAGAACCGCTAGAAATGAAATTTGTTTGATTTCTAAGATTGATCTTAAGGATTTTGATGAAGCATCCAAAGATGAAAGTTGGATTAAAGAAATGAAAGAAGAGTTGGAACAGATTAAGAATAATAAGACATGGATCCTTTTTCCTAGACCTATACACAAGAATGTGATTGGTACTAAATGGGGTATTAAAAAAAAAATTAAATGAAGATTGAGAAGTGGTTCAAAAAAAATTAGACTTGTTTGTAAGGGATATTCTCAGATGGAAGGTATTGATTATGAACCAACATTTTCCCTTTTTGTGATAATTAAAGTTGTTAGAATGTTTCTTGCATATGTTGCTTACAAAAATTTTAAGGAATATCATATGGATGTCAAGTCAACATTATTGAATGGAGAGCTAGAGGAAGAAGTCTACATTGAACAACCTGATGATTTATACCTAAGAGATGAAGGTAACATGGTTTTCAAGTTCAAGAGAATAGTGTATGGATCGAAAAAGTCTCCTAGAGCATGGTATGCTAGATTGGACAAGTATTTGTTGAGAATTGGTTTCAGAAAAGGTACTGCTGACAGTAATTTATATTTAAAAGTTGTCAATGATGCTATGATAATTTTTGAAGTCTTTGTTGATGATATTATCTTTGGAGGAAATGAAAACTTGAGTAAATAATTTATTGATGAGATGCAGAAAGATTTTGAGATGTCTATGATAGGTGAAATGAAATTCATTCTTGGATTCCAAATTACACAATTAGACAAAGGTATTTTTATATCTCATTCCAAGTATGTGAAATAACTTTTGAAGAAATTTGGTATGGAAGATTCTAGATTGGTTGGTACTCATATGGTTACTAGTTGCAAATTGACTAAGGTTGATGAATCCCCTAATGCAAATCAAATAGATACAGATCAACGATTGGTGGCTTGTTATACTTGACATAGACCAAACTTGATATTATGAATGCAGTTTGTATTGTTGCAAGATATCAAGCACAACCAAATGAATCTCACGTTGTTTTTGTGAAAAGGATATTCAGATACTTGAAAGGACCCGTTGACTATGGTCTATGGTATGGTAAGGATAGTAATTTTATATTGAGTACACATACTAATACTGATTGGGCATGTAATGTGGATGTTAGAAAGAGAACAAGTGGTGGAGCATTCTTTTTGGGTAAGAGATTAGTTTCATGGGAAAGTAAGAAATGAAATTTTGTATCACAATCTACTGTTAAAGTTGAATATGTTGTTGCTTCTACTAATTGTACACAATTAATGTGGATGAAACAAATGTTGAAGGATATATGGGTAAGCATTGAAGAACCTACTGATATATATTGTGACAACACTAGTGCTATTGGTATTTCAAATAAGCCTAGGTTGCATTCAAAGACAACATATTTCTATCAAATATCATTTCTTGAGAGAGAAAGTCATTGAAAAGGAAGTCAGAGTTGAATATGTGCCTACAAAAGAATAGATTGTAGATGTTTCCATGAATCCCTTACCAAAGGATATAATTGAGTATATTTGAGATAAGCTTGGGGTGATGCCCCTTTATGATCATAGCTAGAGATGCATTTAATGCATCGGTCCAGTAGAATCAATGCTAAATCTTAAAATATGGATTGATGTTTTTGATAGCTACTCCTTAGGGGGAGCAGTCGGTATGAGTACTTGGTATGAGCAATCGGTATGAGTACTTCGTATGAGGATTGATTGTTCGGTTCTGAGAAGTTGTTGAGATATGTTCATATTTTTTATTTCATTGACTTAGTGCATGCATGTGCCTTTGTCATTGATGTCCCAAGGGGAGAGATAGTGTGCATGAAAGGGATGATGTAAGAGGGAGATATTTATAATTTCAGAGATCTTGAGTATGTTTTTGAGAGACAATGTGGATACTACTGATAATACTGTTGATATGATTTTCTTTGTGCATTGATTTGATTTTTCACAACATATAATGTTTTTTTTTATCGGTAACAATGATATTTTATTATTACTAAAAATAAAATTACATAAAGCTTAAAATATCATCTTTGTATGAAGAACAAAGCATTAACCATTTACATCAATTCTCTCACCACTTCTGGTCCATATCAATTTTCTAACATTTAAACCAGACCACCCCTAGAAAAAAACAATCTGAAACTATTACATGTCTGTATAGAAATAAAACTATTTTTAAAAAACTAACAGTAGACATACATCTGTATAATGTCAAAAAAGGCTAAGCACCTAATACCATGCCATCATCATTTCTATGCAGTCTCGAACCTCAGGTGCTCCAATCATGCCCTAGCATCATATCTTCTGCCACCACAAACACACAGGAAAAAAAACCGTCACCTGGCCATTCTAAAACCCATATCTAAATCCACTGAGGGAATTCAAAAAATTACCCTTATCATCATTTATCAAAAAAAGGAACCATTATGGTGTCCATAACCCTATCTTCAAATTTATTGCAGAGAGACGGTGAGAAATGAAGTAAACAAAAAATCAAAAAACCAATAAATTTTCCATTCCTTCACAGGCCCTGGCATCGCTTTTTTCCATGGTGAGTTATTTTCATCCTTGGAACCTTTACCATTAGCACATTCTCCTCCTCCATGGTTATTTCTTCATGTTCTGCCACATAATTTTCAAGAATCACCCACGCTCTTGTTCTCTCTGCTCTAAAAACACCTTTGTCAACTTTGCCCCACCATTTGATAAAGGGCACAAACCCATATATCTGGCCTTCCTCTTAGTCTTCAAAACACTTAGAAATGTTTGACCCAATCCCCAGGATATCCCATTCTAATATAGAATCTACTTCTAGCAGCAATTTTTTTCAAACAGACATGTAACCTTCTTTTTAATCTCCACAATGTCTTTCCCAATCTCTAGCCCCCAAGCCATCACCATGGAGATAATATCTAAATTGATTCTCCATTTTCCCTTCCATTCCATGAAGAAAGGACCCAAAACTTCACAGACAACATTAACGATCACTTCTTTCTTTATTTTAATCAACCCTCTCATTCTTTCTATTTTCACCGGGCCCTTGAATGCCTTTTTCTATTTACAAGTATCCACAGAGAATGCCGCTTCCATTTTTAAACTTTCTACCACCACACAGGGATAGCTATAGGATCTACTAAAAACCCTTTGATCTTAACCTTTCCTTGCACTTTCCTTAAATCTCGCACTTTCTATAAACCATGCCTTGAGATGATGGCTGCTTTAATAGTCATTTCTCATAATTACCTCATCAATAAGAGGACTGTTGAAGCCAGATTGTCATCACCTTTCGCACAAGTGGCTTAAAGCATATTTATACATCCTCTATGAAACATGACACTAATTAGACAATGTGTTGCAAAAAAACAACCTTTTATTTGTCTTTATATAGTACAACATATAAATCACATTAATTCAGAATCTCTAACTGCATCCCTCTAAAGTATTCCCACCTTAATTCATTTAGATTTTGGAATGAGACTGCCCATTTTGACAAAGTGTCTACTGCACTATTTCATTCTCTTCTAACATGACTAATCTTAAATTCTTCATATTTTCAAGGCTATATTTGCAAGCATACAGGTGGTTTCAATGATCATACAGGTGGTTTCAGTGATGTCTTTAGTTGATGCATGTTAATTCACAGATGTTAGTGTGATGGTTTGTGAGAGTTATGATTGAATTATCAATTTTTGGTACTTTGGTTGTTTAGGGGGTGACAGATTTTCATTTTTTGGATCGGTATGGATTGGTGTTGAAGAATTTTTGGTTGCTAACCTAGTAGTGAGTTTGGGACATGCATATGTGTCATCAACTCGAGTGGTTCATGATTTGGATGTTGGAAAGCTATTTTTATTGAGTAAAAAAGGTTGTAGATATTATTGTTGATGAAAAGTGTAGAGATGAGTACAAATATTGAGGTGGTTTTGTTGCAAAGTTTGTTGGGGTATTTCACGTTGCTTGTTGATGTTTCTTGATCATGTTCTGATCATTTTGTTGGTTCATATTGGTCGAGGTGATCTGGTTGCATGATTCTCATATAACGTGTTTGTGTTCTTCATTTGGTCTTAGCCGACCTAATGATGTAACGTGTTGCAAATGTTTGGTGCATTATTTGTGGATTTGGGGCATGTTCAAGGTTATTGATATGATTCATTGCAATGTCCTAGCCGACATTCAATGGATCGCATTTTGGAATGAATTGTAGTTTATTAATTATTTTCAATTAGGTCCTTGGCCAACCTAGTTGAGGTATGTTTATGAATTATATTTAAAGATGTAATCATTTGAAGTTGTGAGTGTCGGTAGAGATGGGATAAATGATTTATATGACATTGTATGAAGAGGTATGAGTGGAATTTGAAATGAGTCAGAGATCTGTGCACTTCATTGGAACTATTTTGGCATAACAGATGTTATCAATCAATTCGTGTGTTTGGACTGTAAGTCCTCTTTGATCTATGATCGGTTGATTTTGTAAGGCAGTTAGCCCTTTTGTTATTGTATCTTGAGAAGTGAGTTTTAGGCAGTGAGCCTAAATGCATGTGCATTCCCCATTTATGTAATAAGTTATACTTTTAGTAGAGTATTTTATTATTGTGGGTAATCATCCCCACTGTGGTTTTTTGGGTTTCCACGTATAAAATCTTGGTGGTATGTGTTTGGATCTTGCATTAAAGTTTATATTTCAGATTTGTGGTTGAGTGGTATAAGTTTGAGATTTTTTGGGCACAATTGATTCACACCCCCCCATAGTTGTGTGTGTTTCCTTGGCCCTAAAATTTAGAACCCCAAATCCCATTCTATTCAATAAATGATACTCTCCCTGAATTAGGACCTGTGATAGGAAGAAGGATCCTTTCTTATGGCTTCCTCCAATAATAGCCTTCTATGCTTCATATAATTGATGCATTATCTCCAAAAAAATAAATTTTGACAAAAACTTGTGATTGGTAAAATTCTTGGAATTGCGGTGCTACCAAAGACTTAGATAATAGCATGGTCCTCAAAATAGATTCAAGACCCAAAATTATGGTCAATTATTTTCTCTGTGTCAAGTTCCTTAGGCATCAAAAATTTCATTGCTCTTTAACTTAACCCCCATGATATATTACTCTATATGTAACCCAACAATTTTTTATCAAAATAATTTTTAAACATAATTTAAGAGGAACCTTTGTTATGCATATCCCAAATATAAGTCCATTACTAGACAGGGACATATTATCTATCAACTTGCAGTTGATCTTTAAGGTCCTCATGGAAAATATTGAGACCATTCCACAATAGGATGTGCATAAGAATGGAATAATACCTAAAGTGGGGTACAATGACTTCCTTTCAAATGGAATAATGCAACATGCAACCTTTCTGCTAACAAACTTGCTTAGTCAAAATGCCTATGATGGTCCCTGTTCTGCACCTCTATGCATATGATTAACATCCAATTAGAAATGAAGTAATACTCATATACTTTTCATACTTGGCATAAATCATAATAAGTGTCCTTAAGATATCCTATAAACAAATCAATATTGTATGGATGTTGATCCTTTGGTTTCAAATCCTTCTCGTCTCTATTTAAGTGCTTGGGTCTAAAAACTTGAGTCTTTCTCCTATACAAGTTATGATGCACTTCAAGTTCCTTGGCTAAATTATATGGATGTTTATCTTTTCGTTTCAAATCTTTCTCATCTCTAGTTAAGTGCTTGGGTCTAAAAAATGGAGACTTGCCCCTATTCAAGTTATGATGTACTTCAAGTTCCTTGCCTAACTCACCATCATCAAGTGACCAATACTTGACCTTGCCCAGCATGAATGTATTTTGAGTAGTGTTCTTATTAATGATAATTGGCCAATCTTACTCTGTCATGAATTAAAATCTCTCTAGTGGTTGGATTATATCTACTAGTTATGGTCATCATTAGGTCTACATTAATGAAGACATTAGGGACCACCAGTCTCCCTAAGTTAAAATCTCTTATGTTTTTCACTAGGATATCACTCTTCTTATTGTAACATATTCTCCACAAATTGATCTCATTGGAGTCAATTATAGGATCCCTACAATTAGTATTTAAATCTACAAGGAAGACATCTAGTCTACTACTAGTTTTTTTCTATTTTCTACACTTTGGTAGACCTTAGGAGTTGAGCTAAAATATCATCACTATACTTCATCTTAACTTGGGATGTGGAGGGCTCAGGAAAGATGAATTTCAAAGGTTAGGGTTTAACAAAAATGAATCATTATGCTAGGGTTTGGGAATTCAATCTCAATTACACCTGATAGACACTATAACAGGTTCAATTGTAGTGACAGAGGCTAGAAATAAAGATTCAAAGAAATATATTGCAGAGAATGAAAACAGAGCGCATGAAAATCATTTACAATTCAAAACCCTAGTTTCTTAAACAAAAATCATAATTTTGAAAATATCAAGCTTAGTGGATGCATAATTTAGTTCACGATAGCAGAGAACATGTATGTAGGATTTTGTGAGATGAATTATGATCAAATTTGGCTTAAAGGATTAAATTATGATATAATGATATATTTGGCTTAAATTATTATATAATGATGCAATAGAGATCTAATTTCTTGTACGTAACCATACCACTCGCGCGAACTAGTTGTTGATGTTCAAATGTGAATTTTTGAAAAGATAACAGTTAATAAGTTGTTATATCAGAAACCAATAAGAATTGAACACATTGGTTCATTACCTCCCGCCATAAGTTTGATAGTTAGCTAGTTAGAAAGTGCATGAGCAAGCTTAACCTGACCGAGAATATTCACCTAATTGTGCAGTTGTGTCATGCCATTGATTTGATGTTTGATGTTTAATAATTAATCACCATTGAAATGTTGACCACCCCCACCATGTGCATCTATGAAATGTTGAACACAATCACTCTTTATATTCAATTTGTCGACAATCTTATCTTAATATCAAAAATAACTCAGAGATTAAGAGAGCACATAGAGGCTTTGGAATGATTTTTTCAGGAAGTGGGAATGCAGGTGAACATTACCAAGACTAAAATCATGATTTTTTCTTTGAAAAGAAAGGAGAAACATATTGGTTTTCTTTTCAAAGGCAGCCCGTTATAGATTGTGAAAGAATCCAAATATTTGGGGATTGACTTCCATTATAGGTGTAGTTGGAAGAATTGTAGAGAAAAAAGGATACAAGGATGATGTAAATCATCCTATCTACTTCAAAATAGATGCATAAATGTCGATCTTTGGGACTGGAAAGCCAAGGAAACTCTTTTCGGTTTGTTGGTCACATCGGTTGTTCTTTACGACTGTGAGGTTTGGGGGGCAACATGAAAAGTGTGGGTGGAGACAGTTAGAAAGGATTCGGAAGCACTTAATCAATATAATTATCAAGGTTAAAGCCTCATTGCCTTATGAAATTCTATTAGCCAAAGCTGTAATTTTCCCATTGGAGGCAGCAATGATAACTCGTTTAATAAGTTATTTAAAGAAACATAAAAACATAGATAACAAATGATGGCCAAAAATTGCAATGAAAGAAGGTTTGTCTCATAGGAAGAAGACTTGGATGAAACAAAACATATAGTAGTTGAGCACATGGAGAATCAAGCTACAAGATTTTCTGAATACCAATGTGGAAATAAAGAATTTTTTCATGGGTAAATTTCATAATGCCATGTGGTCTAATAACATAGGTCAGAAAAAGACACATTATGTAGAAATGTTCAACCCCTCCCGTGAGCATGGGGATAAGGCCTACCTAGGGGAAAATATTAAAGGTAATCCTAGAGTGTTGGTGGCTCAGCTGAGGATGGGCTTGCATCATCTCAGATGTGAGACAGGTAGACAGAAAAGGCCCAACAAGGAGTGGGAGGAGAGGATTTGCAGGTTCTACAAAAAAGTTTTGATTGAGGCTTAATGGCACTTTCTCTTTGATTTCACAACATATGATGATATTTGAGCTTAGTACAGGGTCATCCTGAAGGCTGGAAGCATGTACAATTTATTTGAGGAGGATAAGATCAAGCAGAAAGCTAGTTTGATTTACAAGATTCACAGTAGGAGATCAGATATGGAAAATACTATGGAGTTATTTTGGGGGTGTGATTTGTAGTGGCTTAAATTGATTGTCTCGTGGACGGCATTAAAAATATTCAATTCAATTCAATATATTGACTCACCATTGAGGGGTCCACTACCCAACTACTTCGACTAAGACATGTGGCACTCTGTAATTTATCTAACCTTGATGAAGTGGTAGTATAGTAGGGTCATACTTGACTTGTTGACCTTGGTGGATGATATCATTTTTGGGTACTAATCATGATGTTGATATTCATTTTTTGTCACTGATGTCAACATATGTTTCTATGGAGAGGATAGATTGGTTACTTGACCGGTAGAACTATACGGACATTGTACGGATGTATCAGAGCAATCGCAGTTGGTTATATGAAGAAGGATGTGTGTTGACCTTATTCCTAAGTTTTATTGGCTTTATGTTACATATTATAGCTGTTACAGTTGTTTTGGTGAAGACTGGTTCCTGGATTGTCACTGTGATGCTCGAGAGAGTGGGTCTCTGTGTTTTGAGTATATCTTACTGGCGAAGATATTTCTAGTGAAGCGAGCTTTCTGGAGGAGTGTAGACATATTTTTGAATATTGATTTGTGTTCATTTGGTGTGAGAATTCTACTGACATCAATTGTGGCGTGTATTCTGGAGGAGACCTATTTGGTGGCCGACTTCAAACATGTAGTGTGTAATATCAATTGTGAGCATGGATTGTGGAACTGGGAATATAACTGATGGATTGTAAATGATATTTACTTGTTATAGGTACCATGTGTATCTTATAAAGGTGATATATACTTATTTTTATATTGGGAAAGCCTAATTGACCGACCTAATTAATTATTTGTGTATTAGAAAAGCTTAATTGACTGACCTAATGAATTATTGTAAAAGGATATATATAAGTGATCTTTTATTTTGGAAAGATGTGGTAGTGGAAGAGAAGTGAAAGTTGCGAGGCTTGGTATTTTTTGGATGTAGAGAAGAGTTTTGTGATAAGAATACTTCATTGGAACTGACCAAGCAAAGAAAGTTGCTATCAGACAGTTCACTAGATTGTATATTTTCTATATACACTTGTTCAGATTGTGAATCATTGAGGGTGGCTTTAACCTTCTTTGGGAAGTGTGTCTGGGCAGTGAGCCTACTACTTTTCTTGACTCCTAGCAGGGTCTGTCTCCTAACAGGGACTGTGTACTATAATGTTGTAATAAGCTCCTAATAGGGATAAATCTTTTAACAGGGATACTATACTCTCAATACATTATTTGCGGGTGCTAATTCCCACCAGGGTTTTACCTTTAACAGGGTTTCCTCGACAACAAGTATTGTGTTATTGTGTTAGCATTTACTGTGTTATCATTTGCATTGCATATTTGGTTTATAAAGTTTAAAGTTTAATAATCTATATCACAACTGATTCAAACCCCCCCCCCCCCCTCTTAGTTATCTTGTGGACTTTTATTCCTAACAATTGGCATCAAAAATATTATTCCTTAGAGATAAATCTTAACAGCTTGAGGTGATCCTGAAGATGTCTTACTATAGGAAGGATAGTCTGAAATTTGATCCTCAAAACTTTGACAGTTGGCAAAACAAAATGAGAACACATTTGCTATGTTTGAGACTCGACTACTAGATGATCACAAAGATGATGAGAAGATAGTGACTGAGGATGAACTGGAAAAGGCTATTGAAGATGAAAAGAAGCTATTTTTCATGTAATATGGTTGCAAGGGAATTGATCGATTCTATTTAAGGTATCAAATACTAGGCAAGTACCATAACTCAGGGATTGGACATCTGACCAAGCAGCTATCCTCCTTTCTATAAACTCATTTAATTTATCAACCCAGGGACGTGTTACTTGAAACGGGTCAAAAAATTATATGCACAAATTATTTTAACTCAAACCACATTATGGCTGCAAGAAACAAATTGCTTTTGAAGGGAAACTATTCTATGGTTGCATGAAGTAAATTACTTTTGAGAAGAAACTATTTTCAAGCTGTAAAGAATGCTAGAAAGGAAATGCAGAAGTGAAAGTACTTTGAAGGAACACTATAACTTGAAAATATTGGAAAACATAATCATAGTGTTTCAATAGCTCTGCCTCTTTGGCTGCAGGAAATTCTGGACTACCCTATGGCTTGTGGCTACAGGAACTATATTAACACCAGAGTTATAAAACCAAAATGCAGGGAACTTAAACTATATGCAAATGATCCTATCTTGCTAACCTAGATTCCTCACCAAGTGGGCCTCCTTGAGTGAGTATCCAAACTCAATTATGTTGAACTATAGATTTAAAAATTCATTCGCTATTGATCAAAAACCTATTACAAATTCAACTGTAAAGAAAACATAATGTAAACTATAATTGATAACGCCCTCCTTCTCACGCAAGAGCGGGGCTTTATTTAAAGAAAAAAAATCTAACTATTATCTGGTCACACCATAAAGATAGGTGGAGATTTTATTATAACCCTACTAAACATGAAAGGAAACTACAAAATTGGAGATTGAATCAATCCATGAAAAAGGAAGGAAATGTTTTTGACAACAAATCTAACTTCCCACTCTTCCCTATATTTTCTCAGAGAATTTATTATGATGCCTGGTCCTTTCTTTCTTTATGCCACCTTGATCATCCTGAATCCATCTATGTTGCACCTGAGGCTTTCCCGTATGCACCTGTTGTAAGACCAGGTTGAGCATCTAGAACATGGGCGTGATCTACCTGGTCAAAGTAACGGTTGCTAATTTGGTGCGCTGCACTCCAGATGTTAGAGACATTTATGATAAAAGACATCAAGATACACATTAATCATTCATGTTTAAACAACAAATTTATTTCAAAAAGACATAACTATATTTCCAAAATAAGTAATCTAGTATCTTCATCCAGACGTAGCATGTTTAAGTATTTCCAATCACAAAATAGGTTCAGTGGCAGCATGTCACATAAAAGAAAATATAAGTAAAAGTATCTGGAAAAGCATAATAAGCATGATGAAAACATGGAAAAGATCCTAGAAAGAGTATGTCCTAGGGCTTCTATAATATGGCATTAATATGCCCTATCAGGAATCATTGATCAGTGCACTTTCTGAAGGTGAATTCACAGAAGTAAAAGACTTAGATTCTGCACATGAGATCTGGACAAGATTGGAAACACTATATGTAGGAGACAAATTTACAAAATAGGCATATGGACAGAGAATTACTGAAGTGGTTACTAGCATTAGAAACTCTGGAGGTACTTACAGTGAGGAAGAAGTAATTGCAAAGATACTCAAATCTTTGACACCTGTTTATAGAACCAAAGTACAAGCTATAGAGGAGATTATACCTTTGACACTGAACTTCACTGGAGAGATGTTGATTGGAAAGCTAACTACTTTTGAGGCCATATAATTGGGAGATACTTTACCTAAAGTTGAGTCAGTATTCAAGGCAACCGTGCATAAGAACAAAAAGACCTTGTTTGGAATTGTGAGCACCAGAAATTATGACCTAAGAGAAGAGCTTGGATAATATTTTGAGGAATGGAAACAGATACAGGAGGAAGAAAGGAAGCTAGATGAAGTGGTAGCATTGATCGCTAGAAGAGATAAGAGAGGTAAGGGTAAATTTGAAGGCAAATTACCTTTGAAATGTTTTTCATGTAACAAGATTGGTCACTTTGCATCTAGATGTCCTACAAGGGTTCCTAAGCACAAAGCTAAGTTTTACAAATCAAAGTATCCTAAAGACAAGGAATGTTATTATGCTAGTGAGGGTATTTCTGATGATGATGGTGATTGTGATGAATTTGGATTTATTGCAATAAAGGATGATGAACCTATACATGAAGAAAAATCCTTAGTATCTCATGTTGAAAAGAAATTTGAATGGGTTATAGACAGTGGTTGTTGACATCATATGACTAGAGATAAAAATAAATTTGTGAGTTTGAAAAGATATGATGGTGGTGTTGTTAGATTTGGTGACAATGCTCCTAAACTTATCATTGGAGTAGGATCTATTTCTCTGGATGGAAAGACTAATACTGACAATGTATTACTTGTTGATGGACGTAAGCATAATCTTTTGAGTGTTGGACAGTTAGTGGACAGAGGTTATCAGTTGGAATTCATTAATGGGAAATGCTCTATCAAGAGATTTGATTGCATATAGTACTAAATCTAGAGGTATTGTATTTGAATTGAATACATCTGAAGCTACTTGTTTTATTGTGAAGGTTGCTGACAGTTGGTTGTGGCATAGAAGATTTTTTCATGTTAAATTTGATAACATTGTGAAGGCAAGTATGACTAATGTTGTGATAGATCTACCTAAGATTGTAAAGCCATCTAACACTATGTGTAGAGAGTGTGTTATGGGGAAGCAGACTAGAAGCAGTTTTAAAAGAAAATCTTATTCAGCAAAAGGAAAGTTGGATCTGGTGCATACAGATCTGTGTGTTCCTACAAGAACAAGATCATATTATGGTGAAAGGTAATTTATACTTTTTTTATGACTTTTCTAGAATGATGTGGGTTACATATTTGAGAGATAAATCTGAAGCATTTGAAAAATTCAAGTTATTTAAAGTAAAAGTTGAGAATGAATCTGGTTTGAAGATAAAATGTTTGAAATCAGACAGAGGTGGAGAGTTTATATCATATTTTTTTAATACATAGTGTGAAGAATATGAAATATATAGACACACATCAGCTCCTAAAACTCCACAACAGAATGGGATTGCAAAGCGAAGAAATGGAACTATATTAGATGTTGCAAGGACTATGTTGTTGGAAGGAAATGTGGCACGTGTTCATTGGAGAGAAGCAGTTGGCACTGTTGTGTGCACCTTGAATAGAATATAGATCAAAGAAGGTACAAGTAAGACTCCTTATGAATTATGGTTTGATCATACACCTACTGTAAAATATTTCAAAATATTTGGAAGTAAATGTTATATCAAAAGAGATGATGAGATAGGGAAGTTTGATGCTAGAAGTGATGAAGGAAATTTTCTTGGTTATTCTACTAAGATTAAAGCATATAAATGTTTCAATCTGAGATTGAGGAATTTGATTGAAAGCGCCAATGTGAGGATAGATGAAAAGTTTTAGATTCGGGAAAGAATGTATGATTGTGGTCATATTATAGAGATGAAAGAGGTCATTGTCAAACCTGAAGAACCTTTAATGAATGAAAATGAAATTGAAGATGAAGTGACTGAAGTTACTTAGACTCCAAAGACTCTGAGGTATGTTAAGAAGAACCATCCCAAAGATCAAATTATTGGTGATGCAAATAAAGGTATGATGACTAGAGCTAGAGTTAGAGATGAAATTTGTTTTATTTCTCAAGTTGAGCCAAAGACTACTAATGAAGCATGTAGAAATTAATCTTGGACTAAATCTATGGAAGAATAACTTGAACAGATAAAGAAAAACAATACTTGGGAATTGGTTCCAAGGCCTAAGAACAAAAATGTAATAGGTACAAAATGGGTTTTCAGAAATAAGATGGATGAGGAAGGAACAATGGTAAGAAACAAGGCTAGACTAATATGTAGAGGCTACTCACAACAAGAAGGAATAGACTATGAAGAAACATTTTCTCATGTTGCTAGATTGGAAGCTGTGAGATTATCTCTTGCTTATGTTGCACACAAAGACTTTAAAGTATATCAGATGGATGTAAAATCAGCATTCTTGAATGGTGATTTGGAAGAAGAAGTTTACATTGAGAAACCTGATGATTTTCCTTTGACAGAGGATGGAGACATGGTTTGTAAGCTGAAGAGAGCATTGTATGGACTAAAACAAGCACCTAGAGCATGGTATGCAATACTGGACAAATCTCTACTTTGTCTTGGTTTCAAAAAAGGTAATGCAGATAGTAATTTATATTTAAGAACTGATGAAGATTGAATCTTAATCATAGAATTTTTTGTTGATGATATAATTTTTGGAGGCAATGATAAGATGATTCAGAAGTTCTCTGAAGAAATGGAAAATGAATTTGAGATGTCAATGATTGGTGAAATGAAATTTTTTCTTGGTTTGCAAATTAATTAGAGTAAGAATGGCATTTTTGTATCTCAGACCAAGTATCTTAAGGAAATGTTGAAGAAGTTTGGAATGGAAGATTGTAAACCTATTGGAACACCTATGGTAACTGGACATAAACTGACTAATAATGATGAGACTCAAAGTGTAGTTCACACAAAGTATAGATCTATGATTGGTGGTCTACAATATCTATCTCACACTAGACCAGATATTACCAATGCAGTTGGTATTGTGGAAAGGTATCAAGCATATCCAGAAGAGACACATCTTGTTGTTGTGAAAATAATTTTTAGATATTTGAAAGGAACAACAAAATATGGATTATGGTATGAAAAATCAGATGATTTTATTTTACAGGCTTATACTGATGTTGATTGGGCAGGTAGTGTAGATGACAGAAAGAGTACTAGTGGTGGTATATTTTTCCTTGGGAAAAGGTTGGTTTCTTGGTTGAGCAAGAAGCAAAATTGTATTGCTCAATCTACTATTGAATCAGAGTATGTTGTTGCAACAATAAATTGCACACAAGTTGTTCGGATGAAAAAATGTTGAAGGACATTGGAATAATTTTTTAAGGACCAGTGGTTATCCATTGTGATAACACCAGCACAGTGAATATGTTGAAGAATCTTGTAATGCATTCAAAGAATAAACATATTTCTATTAAGTATCATTTCTTAAGGGAGAAGGTAGCAGAGAAAGAAATAAAACTAGATTATATTAGCACAAAGGAACAGATAGCAGATATATTTACAAAACCTTTTCCAAAAGATGCTTTTGAGTATCTTAGAAGCATGCTTGGGGTCATAGCCCCTCCTTTTGATAATTAATTGATGTAGATATGCATCAGTCCAGTGGATTTCAGAGCTATATCATTTTTTGGATTTGATCTATGGATCTACTCCTCAGGGGGAGTGATCGAAGGAACACTAAAGCACATTTGGTGATCTTGCACCTGTCTATCGGACATTAAGATTTGAAAAAGCTACAAAAGATTACATATGAGTTATGGCACCCTTTTCCATTTCTGCCAAAGGGGTAATGAATCTATGTGAAAATCCCTACTGTTTTGGGGAGATTTGTGTTGAGGATATTGAGAAGATTGTATTGAGAGGAGAAAGTATTTTTGAGTTGATTTTGGGTTGATGGATTTTCCCATATGTTTCCATCAATGCCAAAGGGGGAGATTGTTGGATGATATCAGTTTTGGGTACTGATCATGTTATTTATATTCATGTTTTGTCATTGATCTCAACATATTTTTTAGTGGAGAGGACAGACTGGTTACTTGACTGGAAGAAGTGTACGGACATTATATGGATGTTTCAAAATGATCAAAGTTGGTTATATGAAGAAGGATGTGTGTTAACCTTATTCCTAAGGTCGCTTGGATTTATGTTACATATTGTGGTTGTTACAGTTGTTTTGGTGAAGACTAGTTTCTGGACTATAACTATGATGCTTGACAGAGCAGGTCTCTGTGTTTTGAGTATATCTTACTAGAAAAGATATTTCTCATGAAGCAAGCTTAGTGGAGGCCTGTAGACATATTGTAGAATATTGGGTTGTGTTCGATAGGCATGAGCATTCTGGTGATGTCAGTTGTGGCGTGTATTCTGGAGGAGACCTATTTGGTGGCCGACTTCATACATGTAGCGTGTAATATGAAATGTGAGTGTGGATTATGGATCTGGGAATACAACTGATGTATTGTAAATGATGTTTACTTGTTATAGGTACCGTGTGTATCTTAACAAGGGGTTATATAACTATTTGTATATTAGGAAAGCCTAATTGGCCAACCTAATCAATTATTTGTGTATTAGGAAAGCTTAATTGGCCAACCTAATCAATTATTGTAAAAGGGTATATATGAGTGATCTCTTCTTTTGGAAAGATGTGGTAGTGGAAGAGAAGTGAAAGCTACGAGGCTTGTTAGTTGTTGGATGTGGAGCAGAGTTTTGTGATAAGAATACTTCATTGGAATAGACTAAGCAAAGAAAGTTGCTATCAGTTAGTTCATTGGATTGTATATTTTCTATATACACTTGTTCAGATTGTGAATCCTTGAGGGTGGGTTTAACCTTCTTTGGGTAGTGTGCCTGGGTAGTGAGCCTACTACTTTTCTTGACTCCTACCATGGTTTGTCTCCTAATAGGGACTGTGTACTGTAATGTTGTAATAAGTTCCTAACATGGCTAAATCTTTTAACAGGGATACTATACTCTAAGTACATTATTTGTGGGTGCTCATTCCCACCAGGGTTTTACCTTTAACAGGGTTTCCTCGACAAAAAGTATTGTAAATCGGTCAGATTTCCACAATCCATTGAATTTGAGCTTGAATTTTTGGTTTTGATTGTGTATGTTTTTAAGCATCAACGTTTCAGATCACACTTTGTGATCCATCATCGAGATGTAAGAGCAGAGAGCAGTAAGGCAATGTAAAAATAATCAATCTCAAAAACAAGTATTGTGTTATTGTGTTGGCATTTACTGTGTTATCATTTGCATTGCAGTTTTGGTTTATAAAGTTTAAAGTTTAATAATCTATATCACAACTGATTCACCCCTGCCTCTCAGTTGTCTTGTGGACTGTTATTCCTAACAGACCTCGGCATTGTGGAGCTAAGAAAGGGAACATATTTCACTTAAGTGACTGAAGAAAGGAAAGAGATGGTCGATGAGAAATCATAACAAGGGTTTAAGGTTTTTAAGATCCTTGATCAAGTTTGCAACTCTAAACCCTTAAAAACATTGACAACACTAGGAGGGGGTGCAAAAATGAGACCCCTAAAATATGTGAGGAGTTTTTTCACAATGGTGGTTATCATAGTTCTTTTTAAAGTATCTTGTTGGAGCATGAGTGATTGGTGAAGATTCAAGTGGTTTAGGATTATCTAAAGGGTATTTTTTTCTTATTTGTGATTCCTATGGTGTTTTTACAATCTATGATGTCAAGTGAAAGAATGTTATAATTATATTGTCATCCACCTTGTAAATCTTGTCATATTGCATGATTCTAACATCCTCGAAAATTGTCCTTAGGCTCTTAGGGTGTATTGGGAAAATATTTTTTATGCTCATTCTCATGAATGTTTGTAATACATTTGTAAGGGGTGATGTATTCAACTAGTAGCGATGAAGGTGACTTGTGGACATGAATATTTAAAATTGTTTTCTCCCCATGTAAACACCTAGAATGGGGTGTTTAATGACAAGTGAAAAAAAATACAAGTCACTCTTGGGTTTCTCGAAGTGGTTGCTTCAAAAGATATAATAGGTGTCTCTTGGTATTTTTTGTTTATTGCAATTAATATAATTTTTTATTTTTAAATTTGGACACCCAAGTTGGAGGGAAAGTATTTGAGCCAAAATTAGTGTCCTTTTGCATTCCAAGAAGGTAATACAAAGGTGAGGATATTTGAAATGAAGAGACATCTTTGGGTGCCTTGTTTCCTTCTTTAAAGATCTTAGAATGTCTATTAAAATAGCCATTAGATGTAGAAATTAAAAGGAATAGTTGAATGTAGAGTTACTTTGCAACAATAAGGGTGAGTTGAGGCATAAAGAGGTTGTTCATAGGTACAATTATAGCCATGTTGGAAGTAAAGAGAAGAATAAAAGTGAGTGTGTTTTAATTTCATTTTTTTAAAGATAATATGCACTTGTCCTCTCTTTTTGGTAGATTTGTTTCCCACGAGTGCTTCTTTAGAAGAAATCATGTTCAATGTGATGCTCTTATGTTGTTGATTTCTACCTCTTTACTACTATCTTATAATGATTTTTTGCATTGTTTATTGTTGTTATACATTCAAATAAGGTAAGGTTGCTAAAAATGATATGTCTGCTAATTCTTAGCATCATAAAGAAGATCATTCTAATATTGGCAATTTTGTATTAAAGTCACTTAATTTTATATCTGAATAAAAGTTCCAAATTTTCATATTGTAGCAGTCTAAGTCTTGTATCTCATATGTTGATGTAATATATTGATTATTTGCATAAAGATTGAAATTTTCCAAGAATGAGAAGCAATGAAAAAAATTGTTCATTGGACTCACTTTCTAGCAAGAAATCCTAAGAAAACAAGTACAAGGAATATTTAATTCATTGGGAGGGTAAAGGGTTGAAAGGAGAACATGAATTTATATACAAAAAATTAATCAAATTTGGTGGCTAATTAGTTTTTCATGCAATAATAATTTTGAACACCTTGTTAAAAATATTTTACCTAAGGTGTCTAATGTCAAAGCATCCTAAAAATCAAGCAATCTTGCATCACAAATAGTCACACAATTATTATGCATATTTTATTGTTATTTTGTGGAACCATAATTTGGGGCTCCATATTATAAATGTTTTATCTGAGGTGTTTGATTTATGAGCGTCCTAAAAAACAAGCAATCTTATATTACACACAATCACACAATTATTATGCACATCTCATTATTTCTTTTGTTGTGTCTATTTTAAGTGATTAGTGGTCTCGTAGAACCTTGTGCTTTTGACATCTATTTCTTTTGTGTAGGTTGTTATTTTTAAGCACCTTGGAAATTGTTCTTTCGGTATCCAAGTTTGTTGGTATATCAAATTTGGTTAACTATGCATTTAATTTGTCCCATGTTATCTGTGCATTATAGCTAAAACCTCTAGGAAACCCTCTTTCATTGCTATACTACCATATGACTTGGTAAATTCCTTTGGATTAAAAAAAAAAATCCCAACCAAACTTTTATTTGTCTCACAAATACCTACACATACTTTCACAAATCCCTTCACAAACATTGTACCAAGTTTAATTTAAAGTATTTCACTAGTGAGTTAGTTTTGATATGATAACATTTCCAGTTGTTGCCAATGGCATTTGTTTTAATGGAAAATTTCATCGTAGGCACCTGGATGGTGTTGAGTTCAATTCTTCTTGTAAGGAAACTCAGGTGCGGAAACAGCTTCCTACACTAATCTCTAAAGGAAAGTATTGTGCAAATTCTTTTAAATCCTTACAATTTCAGATTCGTTAACTACTTTAACAAAGATATTGCAACCATATACCATGCATACAGAAAATAGAGAATGATACAATGATTTACCCTGGGGAAAACCTTTCAGTAAAAAACCCCAACACTCCAAAACCTACACAATGTATTATCTTCAACACAACGGTTATAACACACTTGCAATGCAAGTTCTTTCAGGAGACAATCGACACACAAAGACAAATCCAGTAGCGCCAGATTATACCAACAATACACTCTTTTCATATCCTCTCCTGTAACCCTAAAAAATGCTTATATCATTACGCTTTCCTTTTTAGGGCAACTCCCAAAGATAGTCGTATTAGGGTTTTACCATTCTTCAAGAAAATAGGAACCCTAAAATTTTTTCAGGGTGATGCCCCAAACCCCATGGTTGTGATCAAGGATTGACAGAGTGTACAGTACTCAACTTTATCAATTGCCACGTGTCATTGCATGTCTTCACCTATCATTGAAATCTCCTAGAAATATCTCTTACGTGTCATAGGAATCCGTCATAACCGTTTCAGCCATGATCTCCTTACACACAATTCAAGATGCCGACACATCAAGTGGAGTGACACATCAACATGCCA